>CAKNYM010045901.1:0-17331 GCA_932195095.1 Andricus curvator | reverse complement strand
TTATTTCAATACTCATTCCCCAATACTCATTTTTCAATACTCATACCGCTGTACTCATTATTTCTATACTCATTTTGTCAATACTCATTTCTCAATACTCATAGCGCTATACTCATTATTTCTATACTCATTTTGTCAATACTCATTTCTCAATACTCATCCCGCTATACTCATTATTTCTATACTCATTTTCTCAATACTCAAACCGCGAAATGAGTATTGCGTTTCCTATACTCACTTCAATACTCAACTGAATACTCATTCCAATACTCAGGTAGTATAGCAATTTTTCTATACTCAATTTTCGTAAGAGTAACTCGGCAATTACCGACTTTGCGTGCAGAAAGAATGCGCACACTTTCACGGAACTACAAACTCGCTACTGCACTACAAAGTACGAGGATTCTGCTACAATGCGCGCTACTTGCAACTTGGCGTGGGTGATTTAAATCTAATTTAAAAACTTTAAATATTGGCGAATCCCAATGAAAATCTCGACGGTTCCACTGCAGAGAGCTCCGAGTTCTGAACGCTCCATATACAGCTCCAAAAGGATAGGGAATCAAACTTGGTAATGTCAAAAAATCTGCATTAGCGACTGCGGGGTCATACCGACTGTCAGTAATTTAGCAACAAACAGAACCTTGCTCTGTCGCTAACTTTGAATTGGTACATATACGGCTATACTACTGTCGGGGTCCCGTCTCGGAAACCAATCAAGATATTTTATTGTAGCTGACAAAAACGAATAAACCTTTCATCAGCCATGAGATAACCACATTGTGTTCCTTACTTTTGACCACTTCCATCATTAGTTATCGCTGTTACAGAATATTGTTAATGAAAATACTTTAATGAACATTTTTCACAACTAACCTATTGCAGATAGAAAATTGCTGTAAAAAAAATTGACAAACTTTTGAGAATATTATACCTGATTTTTTTCAGTTCTGACTGAACTTTTTTTTAAATCATCACTTGGATTTTGAGAACAAAAACAATGTTTTTTGATACTCTGGAACATTGTATTTAAGTGCTTGACAAGTCCGATTAGATGAAAGTTTCTTTGACAACAATTGAAATTCATTAGCATTAAGACGTAATAGAGCAAACTATATCGTTAATTAAAAAAAATCATAAAATATTAGTCCAGAGGCTTCGATGGTAGCTCATTTTGAAGCTTATTTCATTTTTTGCTATTCATTTTATACATATTATTTGTATTTTTTCAACGATATCAATAATCCATGCAAACGTCTTGAAAAACTGTATTATTTTTTTTTTTTAAATAAAAATTTTACAACCCTTGCAGGACCCCGCGGGCTCCTCTCTCACCCAAAATTGCCGCGGCATCTTTTCTGGGAATTAGTAAATGCGAGGTTACTAATTCCAGGTCCCAGTGTGATACACGTGAATAGATGATTCGTTGCTGAGTTTAATCAGTTGCTATGTCACTAAGCTCATCAAATACGGCCTTTTATGGTATATAAATAATTTTCTGGAGAAACGAGAAATAATCTGCCTCGCTCCAGATTTGAACCGGGAACGCCACTATTCACGAGTGGAGCGTTAATCAATTACGCCAACAGGGCTTACTCACATTCGGTGAATTTATGCAGATTGGAATTAATCACTAAAACTTCACAGGCTACAAAGATGGAGACCCGCGTCATCCTGTGCATGTAGAAGGAACAAGAAACTATCTGTTAGGTCCCCAGTGGTGTAATTGGTTAACGCTCCAATCGTAAATAGTGGCGTTCCCGGTTCTATCCCGATGCGTTTCTATTTCTACTTGCAGAATTAGGTTCACAGTTTGACGATTATCCTAATGATCCTGGTTCACCTCTCTTTGGTCGGACACACCTGCCCTTAAGGACTAAGAAGTTTTGCAAAAATGTCAGCATCAGAAAACTGACAGCGGCATGTTATTCTATGTACTTTATACTTTCAAAATTATTTTCAATAGAAATCCTACTTGATCGCGTGCAAAATTGCGGTCTTATATGGAAAATAGAAAAAATCAATCTTCAATTGTTACCTTACAAAATGTTGCTGGTGTCGTTTCAAAGTTCACTGCGTAACATTTTAATCTGATCAGAAAATCAGTGTTTCATTGTAATCTTCATTAGCATCGAATGTTGCAAAATAATTGACACAAACAATTGATATCATTGATTGATTTTCCTCAACTGATTGATTCAGTTGCCGTTTAACACCGCTGGGTATCGGCTGTATGAATCATTACTCACAAGTGAAAATTAACACCACACTGTTAAAAATGATCAGAAACTTAAGTGACAAACTTGTCCAAAGTTTAAGTAAAAACGTACTGAATCCAGATTAACGCAAAAGTATAATAGGATTGAAGTTTCTTCAGTATGTTTCTGAATGAAATTGAAGGATTTAAAACTTTTGATTAATACTCAACGCAAGTATTGAATTTTTAGAAACTTTAGTATTTTAATACACAAAATTGAAAACTTCGTAAGGGTATCTTGAGTTTAAGGCACCTGTAATGAATTCACATTTCAGATACAGACGGTGTAGAGTTTAATGCGCCCGAAGGGTCCTGCCTAGTAAGGTGAGACAAAGGGATAGGCAATGATAGGATTAGTGTTTGAGAGTGAAAACAGTACCCAGTTCAGTGGTATGAATAGGATCCTGCCTAAATTTGTGAATTTACTTCTATACACAGAGGTCTAGTATACTATAGAAGTTATATAGGTGAAATTAGTTTACAATTCCGAATCTTGCAAAACTGAATTTTCAATCGTTCTAAATTTCTGCCAACTTGGGCCCTACACTCTATATAACTGAGCGCTGGTCCAAAATTATAATTTAAATTTTGACCTTCACGGAGCGCACATCAAGGCAACCGATCAGGTGCAAGAAAGATTGAATATAAAAGTGCTAATATCATATATTGAGAATAGTGAGGTATTTCATCTAGAATCGTGTTTACAAAGACGGTAAGTCGAATTAAGATTTAATAAATATTTAAATATTAGAAATATAGTCACCTTTTACTGGGCTTCCGTTCCCAGTACCGATCGTGAGAGAACTCTTTTGTTTCAAGTGTCAGTTTTTTGGCTTTGGTGAAGGGAATAAGCGTGTGTGGATGCAGAAAGGTCAGTGAGTGCGGAGATCAGGTGTAAAAGAAGAAGGGTGAGTGAAGGCAAAGGTGTAAAGGGTGAAAGTAAGTTGTGTGAAGTGAAAATTTGAGCGTCCGAAGTTTTTGAGGTTAGGAACAGTAAAAATATTTTCTGGGCAAGGGGGGCAAGAGGTAGGTGAGTGAATTGGGGGAAATGTCGCAGATCACTGGGTAAGGTGTGATGCCGACGGTTAGTGGGAGAAAGGGGAAGATGACAGTAGCGGCGAGGAGACGTTAGAGACGCCGACCAGGGAGGGGACGGCAGAGAGAAGGGATTCAGGCACGGGCCATAAACGCGGTAGACCCTCCAACTTACAGCGCCTTAACAAGCTAGGCAGCGCGGGTTCGAATAGGAGTTTAGACGAATGGCGAAAAAAGTGTGCGCAACCAGAAGTGAAGGGGAAGAAAAAAGAAATAGAGGGAAAGGGGACGATGAGTTAGAAAGGGACAAGGAAAGCAAGGAAGTTAGAACTTAACGGGAAACACCAGAAAGAGATGGGGGGAATGGAGGAATGTTTGAAAAACTAGAGGCTCTCATAAAAGGGTTTAGAGAAGAAACAAGGAAGAGACTGGATGATATGAATAAGGAAATGAATAAGCAGGCAAATGAGGTAAGGGGGAAAGTGAGAAAAGTAAGAGAAAAATGGGAAGAGTGGGATAAACTCTGGAAAGAGGAGAAGGAAAAGGTATGGGGTAAACTAGAGAGCATAGAAAATAGACAGAAAGAGGATGACGAAAAAAGAAATAGTAAACAACGTGTAAACAACTTAGAAATGAGGAATGAGCATATGGGGAAAGAAACAGAGGGTGCGGGAATAGGAAAAGGGAGTAATAAGAACGTGCAAAATGAGAATGAAAGATTAAAGAAGAGACTAAGTGAGATTGAAAGGAGATTGGAAGGAGAAGAAAGAGCGAAGAGAAAAAATAACATAGTTGTTAAGGGATTGACAGTGGAGAGTGAAACAGGGGAAGTGGAAATCAAAAATCTTGTGAGAGATATTGGAGTTTAGGTTGGGGTAGAAGGAGTTAAGAGAATAGGAGGGACGAAGAAAGGAAAATAAAGAATGTTTATAGTGAAAGTAGGGTGTGAGGAGGAGAAAAAGAAAATAATGAAGGAAAAAAAAATTATTGAAAGGAAGAAGGGAAAGAATTGAAGAGGATTTGACATGGAAAGAAAGGAAAAGAAGATGGAAAATAGAGCAGAGGGCATGGGAAGAGAGGAAAAAGGGGCACATGGTATGGATAGTGGGAGGCAGGATATGGATAAATGGGGAGGAATGGTTCCGGGACGAAGAATCAGGAGAAATGAGGAAAAAGGAAAAAAGAGTTGCGAAAGGTAGGAAAAAGGAAGAGGCAAAAGAGTTTATAGGTGAAACAGAGGCCCATTTAACTAATAAAGTCTTATATAGTGCTTTTCATAACGTATAATATTGCGCATATTTTCATTGCGTGGAAACGCTTGCGTAAAAGAAAATATTTATCAAAGTGCAATTTCAATGTATCCAATGTGTATTATGTACTTTGTAGAAATTAAATTCTCGGAGTTTCTCAAGGTGAAATAATAATAGTCTTGCCTAATAAATGACTTATCATTATTACGCAAAAAAGGTTATATAGTATCGCCTATCGTAATTTATCACGAAACATTAAAAACACTTAATTTTTATCAAACTAAAAGAAAGTAACATTTGTCTATTGTGTCGAAGATTAAAGTTTAATTAAACTTCTGGAACATGACTGAATAATTCAGTTGGTGGAACCAGTTTTAAAGAATCATTAGACCTGTAGATAAGAAATCAGTTACATTTTTAAATTGAAAAAAAGTCGGCCCCCCTATGGCGCGCGACTGTTGGTTCTCGCGCTTCGCGCTCGATAATGTACTTCCCTCACAGTTGTACGCAGGCTTTTTAAAATTAAAGGTCAAAGCATCGACAACTGTAATTTAGTGATTATGAATTCTCTTTTGCTAATGCTCCTTTGGCTTTAACGAACACATTCTTATCACGTATCTCGTGCTTCGCACTCGATTTTGTCGAAAATGCGAACTTTTCTACATTATATGCAACTCTATTATATATAATATATATTATATTTATTTATGTACCTCGATCTGGGGCTGCTCATTCACATATTACAAAATAAAGTACAAATTTTATTTTTCATGATTACTTCAATATTTGAAAATTGTTATCAAACCTTTTATTGCAACTTGTGTCGTTTTTCCATAAATTTAATTTGTTTATTTTCAATGTTATTTTTTACGATTCAAACTAAAAATACGCATCCTAGCGTAAGGTGGTTCTAAACAAATTTGTAGGTATCATTTAGGCGAAAAATTTTGTTGAATAAAATGTTATTGTAGCTTATGTACTTTTTCCAAAAAGTTGATTTTTTAATTTTCAATATATTTTTATAACAAGAGTTTATAACAAATTTGTAGATATTTTTTGGTTGAACGACTTTTATCTTTTCATTTTTTTCGTCTCTTGTGTCGTTTTTCCAAAAATTAAAATTTTATTTAAATCTTATTATTTACGACGAAAAGAAAATCTACTCGTCCTATCTGAAAATTATTCATAAGAAATTTTTAGGTCCTTTTTGGGTGAAGAACTTTCGTCTATTAATTTTTTTCGTACCTTGTGTCATTTTTCAAAAAAATTAATTAATTTTTTTTTCAGTGTTATTTTTTTTACGAATAAAACAAAAACTACGCATCCTATCAAAAAATGGTCCATAACAACAAAACATGCACCGTCATTTTCACCGGTGAAAATTAAAGATTTTTAAATTATTGTAAACCGTCGGAGTTTCTTCATTCTGAAAACGTTGAAATCTATAAGATTCCCAGTTGGAAGCTTTAAAAGTAAAGAATTCAAGCATCATGCATCGAAATTTCTCATTTTAAGGGGAATTTATGAGAGAGTCACGTGACGAATTACATGGTTTATATTCAGCGGTTTCATAATTTGGAAAAAGTAATTGTTTTTTTAATATTTTGGTATGTTGTTAAAAATATATAAGGGCTCGTCTGTCTGGCCAATTTGAGTTTTTATTTTGTTTTAGTGCAATTTTATTAATTCTTAGTTTGGAATGTAACTGAGAACAGGGCTTCAGAACCCTAGCGAAAGAAGAATGAATAAAATTGCATTATTTAAACAAAATCCTAAATCAAATGTGCCAAACAGACCTGTCGTTATATATTTTGAATCATTTTCCAAAATTTCAGCACGATATATTAATTTATTTAATTAGAAAGCCACCGAATTTTCTCCATTTCCCAGTGAGAAAGAAAAAATTAAAGGCAAGACAACAAAAATTCCGGGGGAAGGGGGTGATAAGTTGTTTCGCCACCCGGTAGATCCACTCCAGCGCTTACTTTAAACATAAATTATCTGAGCTTCTCAAGGTAAAGTAATGATAAAAGTGGAAGGTGAACATTTACGGAATAAATTACGCAATGATGATTCGAGGTTATGATATCACTGAGTTGCACAAATAAACCATTTACGATCTGTGACTGGGGAGGAGAAAAATATATTCATGTTCAGAATATTATATATACTGGAATAATTAAAACATTCATTAGTTACGCTGTTCTTCCAAGTTGAGTTTTTTTCTATATTTTGACAAAATGAGGATCTTTTATTCTCTGATGCTCTGTGTCTTCACCTTGGTCCTCATCTTCAATTCTATTGGTAAATATAGAATAATTTATTCTCATTTTTTTACACACTCAATTTACACATCTCAATTTTTTTCGGACTCTAATCTATCATTTTATGAAAGATAATTACGATTTAATTTACCATTTTTTTCGGACATATTTTTTTCCACGTTAGCAAATAGGTGGAGAATTATTTGAGGTATATGAAAACTTTTTAGTGACAAAAATGCATAAGAAAAAAAATCCCCAAGACCCAGGAATCGAAATTTGCAGTACAGAAAATTTTGATTTTGATATTTTGTGAACCTATTTTCATAACTTGTAGTTTAAACATTTTTATGACGATGTTTGGGTTTTCTAAACATAGAAATACATTAGAAAACAAATCCACAAGACCCAGGAATCGAAATGGGCAATGGAGCGAATTTGTAAAATTTTGATTTTGGTGTTTTATGAACTTATCTTTATAACTTGTAGTTTAAAGATTTTTCTGAGCATGTGTGGGCTTTTTTAAACATAGAAATACACTAGAAAAAAGTCAACAAGATCCAGGAATCGAAATTGGAATTACAGCAAATTTTTTTATTTCGGAATTTTGTATCTAACAGAATTAATTTTTTTATTTATAAGTTCAACATTTTTCGAAATTTCATGAAAAAAGAAAAAATTGTGTGAAATTGCATGCGGAAAGAACGATGTCATCTTTCAGTTCGAAAAAGAATTGCATCTAAGGAAATTAGGTTCACAGGTAACATTTAAATGCAATAAACACCGAATAAATCTTTTTGTAGATTTGAAGCTTGATGAATAAAAAAAATAAAAACACTGATTCAGGATTTTTAAAAGTTGCTGTTCTCAATTAAGATTCCTGGATCTTGCCGACTTCTTTTCTAGTGTATTTCTAGGCTTAAAAATTCCATACAAGCTCGAAAAATGTTAAACTTATTAATTAAAAAAAAAATAATTCTATTAGATACAAAATTCCGTAATCAGAAAATATGCCGTCAATCCTATTTCGATCCTGGGTCTTGTAGATTTTTTTTCTAGTAAATTTCTTTGTTTAAAAACCCCACACATGCTCAGCAAAATGTTTAAACTACAAGTTATAAAGATAAGTTCATAAAATACCAAAATCAACCATTTTAAAATTCGCTCTATTGCCAATTTTGATTCCTGGGTCTTGGGGATTTTTTTTCTAATTCATTTTTGTCACTAAAAAGTCTTCATGTACCTCAAATAATTCTCCTCCTACTTGGAAACGTGTTGAAAACAATTTCCGAAAATAATGGTGAATTAAATAGGAATTATCTCTCAGAAAATGACAGATTAAAATCTGAAAAAAATTGAGAAGCTTTTTTGACCTCCAGGTATGTGTAAAAATTGAAACTCAATCAAATTTAAAAACTCTGCAAACACGAAATTTTTGAAACCTTTTTTTCGAGCGCGGGTAACCAAGCTGCATGTCGATCGATTCCAAATTAATTATACTTTTTTAGGACCCTAATACGCTAATTTTTCGCGTTGTGGCGATTTCGAATTCCAAAAGTATTTATTTTTGACCCACCCAGGCACAGGGTTGTATTTCTTTCTGATTCACTCAAAATTAAAATGTTTTTTTGTCTCAAATTTTTAACTTAAATGTAATGTTTTGCTTTGGCGTTTTAATAGTAAAGCCACGACGATAATAATTACGATTTTGCACTTTATTTAACGATGAAGAACTCGCTACGCAAAAAATTTTTTGGTTTTTTCTTTTTGTATAGCAGGAGAACTCAAATTTGTATTTCCGATGGCTAGCTTAAGAGTAGATTCAAATTAAATTTCCATTTTAACGACTTTGCACTTTATTTAACGATAAAGACTTCGTTGCGCAAACAAATTTTTGATTTTTGTATAGGAGGAGAATTCAAATTTGTATTTCCCATGGCTAGTTTAAAAGTAGATATAAATTCAATTTTTATCGTCACAACTTTGCACTTTATTTAATTATAAATACCTTGTGGTATGAGAAAATTCAATAAATTATGAATATTGCTTACAAATAAAAAAAAATCCTACGATAGGAATTTTCTAATAATATGTAATCATTAAAGAAATACGCAATCATCTGTACCCGTGCAGAAATTTCAGAGTGGTCCTGGTCGGGGCCATTATACCATTAAGCCATTTCCCTTTCAGGGTAGGCGTGACACTACCCGATTCGGGTAGTGTTTCTAGGTGGATAGTTTCTTGTAGTAAATAACTACTACAAGTGTGGGCTCACCACACCCACGGTGGGCCAACAGCACGCAGTATTCTCGAATGGTCACCCATCCAAGTAATAACCGCGCCCAACGCTGCTGAACTTCAGTGATCTGATGAGAACTGGTTTTTTCAGCGTGGTATTTTTCAGCCAGATCTGGCAAAATCTGGCCCCAATCGGGTATTCCAGTTAGGGCGAGACTCGAAATGAAATGCCTAATCCGATCAGGGCCTGACTGGGGTATAATAAGGAAGGCCCGATCTGGCCCCAAACAGGCCACTTCTAATTTTTATTTATAAGAATATTTTTGAAATATAATTTATTAAAAAAAAAGTAAACAATTAATCAAGAATATTAAACATTATATAATACAAAATTATAATACAAAATATAAATATATATACCCGAATCGGGTAGTGTCACGCCTACCCTGAAAGGGAAATGGCTTAATGGTATACATACATATAAATATTTTGAAAAATATTCTGAAGCTTGTCGTTAGATTCATGTATTTTGTTGAAAACTGATCTTTTTTGATAGAACGTTAAACTTCTTGGTCGAAAAAGTATCCTTTTTGGTTGAAAATGTAAGAATTTTGTTGAAAATTGGTATTTTTGCTCTAAGTTAATTTTTTATCAGAGTTTCTATCTGAAAATTTAACTATTCCATTTTCAGTTTATGAGATAAAAATTCGAATGTTTGGTAGGAAATTTAAGAATTTTGTTGGAATGTCGTCTTTTTGGGTAGAAAATTAATCTTGTTTGTTGAAAATTTAACTGATTGGTTGAAAATAAAACGATTTGGTAGAAAATTCATATTTTTTGTTAAGAAGTCATCTTTCAGGGTAGAAAATTATTCTTGTTTGTTGAAAGTTCAAAATTTTGGTTGATAATTCAACTATCTTGTTAAAAATGCATATATTTTGTTGAAAAGTCATATCCTTGTGGGTATAAAATTATTCTTGTTTGTTGAAAGTTCAAGTTTTTGGTTGATAATACAACTAACTTGTTAAAAATTTATCTTTTTTCATTGAAAATGATCTTTTCTGTCAAAAATTTATTTATTTATTTCAAAGTCACTGTTTTCTATAATATTAGACTTTTCAGCTTAAAAACTTTACTCTTTTGTTGGCAAATCAGCTTTCATTGCAGAAAAGTTAACTTTTTTGGATGTAAATAAACTTTTTTGATCAAGAATCAACTGTTTTCTAAAAAATTTCTTCTTGAAAATTCTAATGTTTGATTGACCTTTCATCTTTTTTGTTTGAAAATTCGACAATTTGATTGAAAAGTTTTTTGGCACGTGGAGCAAAGTATAAAAAAGTGAGGTTATAATGCCAAAAAGTTGTCGGCGCTTTCTCGAAGTTCACTGTCGGAAATCTTAGAGAGCTTGATAATTCTAGTTTGATATGAACACCTCACCCCGGTCTAAAAACTTTGCGTAAATGATTAACGAGGTGAATTGAGAATTATTTAAAGCGATTTATCCACATGACATTGCCGGTTTATCTGTTTACTGCTCGTCACTTTTACAAACTTGTCTTCCTTTTGTCCTTTCGTTGCCAAATAATCGAACGGAAGACTAATCGAATACATTCGAGATTAGCGCGGCGAATTCAAATCTAAATAAGTATAAACTCTAAACAGATTTAAAAAATACCTACAATAATTAATACTAACTTGATAATTGTATATTCATTAACTAATTTAATGCGCCCCTAAACATACATTTTTAGACATTTTGTTCAAATGAATTAAAGCTTTTTTTAGTTTTTTTTCTCGTTTCTTATATTGTTTGCACATGAGAAGTTAAATTTTACTAATTAACTTTAGGTTAGTCGCTGTAATGAAAATTAGTTGAATATTCATTAATTAAGACAGGGAGTAATTTTAAATTTAATTATTTTTAATTTTTGAACTAACTATGAATTAACAGAGGGTAGCCCGATGTGGCCCCGACCAGGACCACAACAGTAGCCATGATCAGGGTCGCGTTGGGCTAACCCGATCGGGGTCACGTCGGGAATCAGGATCAAATTGAGCAATTTCTCCACGGGTACCTTGAGTGAACCTACAATCGATAATGTAGAATTGTGTTAAATTTTGTATTATAAAATAAATCATCAATGTCTAACTTTTTTGGAACCCTTGGCTCTTATTGATTTGGGATCTATCGATAATTATATCTGAACAAATTTTATAATTGAGAATTATTTTGTTTTTCACCGTCTCAGAGTTTTGAAAAGTAAAAATATTACTTTCCTTGGAGTATATGAACCAATAGTGATTTCTACAGATTCTTCATTAATCCATTTTAGTAATAACATAGTTAAGGCCATGTGACGAGTGGGTCACGTGACCGGATTCCTACCATACCGACACTTTTTTCAAAATCAACTTACGTTGACACGAAACGTGATATCGAGTTGAAAATTTGGGATAATAAATAAGAAGCGCTGAGAAAGGCGGCTCTGGTTCTAAATTTTAATAATTATGAAAAAAGTTTTTTTTTGTAAATAATTTTTTTTTTGCTTTTTTCATGATTATTAAAATTTAGAACCAGAGCCGCCTTTCTCAGCGCTTCTTATTTATTATCCCAAATTTGTGACCCACTCGTCACATGGCCTTAAGGCTGGTTTTAATGTCTAAGTAAATGCAAATTGAACGAATTTCTCTATGATAATCAATATCTTTGAGATAAGTTTGAAATGCAACATTACATTATTAAAAATCTATATAATTTTGGTTAAAATCAACATCTTTTATTTAAAATTAGTCACATGCTCTAATTATTGATATCAGTAATATTAGCAACGCCAAAAATTGATCCCCGGTTAGAAAACGATAATGTTACAGAATCTACCGAGACTCGAACTTTCGTCCTGACAGTTTAGAGGCCGGCTTCTTAAGATTTTTTACTTCATTCATTCCTATTTCTTTTCACAGAATCAAGTTCCCAGTTAGACTTTTTTCCTGGTGACAATCCTACTACTGACACCTATGGTACTGTCAAACCTTCTATCATTGTACCTGCTGCTCGCCCTGTTCCTCGTCCGTTACAGCCTGGGGAAAAATGCCAAGAATTCACTTTTCCTGACGGCTATCAAACGATGAGATCAAATAATTTTTGTTACCCGATAAATTCTAAAAAGGCTGAACGTACAATCGTAAACAAGGAGGGATTCGTGGTTGGAAAATTGACTCGCAGTAATAAGCTTTCTGGAATATATAGAACTGAACATCGGATTAAAATACATGCAGAAACCAAAAAACATAAGCTGATGCTCAGGGAAGAAAGGGAACTATTTCCTGAAAATATAAAATATGCAGTGCCTAGAAAAGTAAATGAACGTATCCCGCGTATTCGTTTATATAGTCAATCAGAGAAAGAAACAATTTCCAACCACAGAGAATAATATTCTAACCCTTTCTTTATGTATGTATATCGTGAAACGGGGCTAAGCGGGAGAGTGTTGTGTATATCGGGACACCCGGAATTTTCCATGTCATAACTTGATATTGCTTTTTTTGGTTAAAAGAGGAGGTGACCCGCTTTACCTCAAATGCCCCACTAAGCCCTGATTTGCGGTATATATTTAAATCTAGCAAAGGTGTATCCTGTGATTCTTGTGATATCTCTATAGGAGATGCGAAAAAGAAATCTAAAAAGCATCAAATAAAACACGAATCACAATAGCCAAATGTCAACTCATTTCTATCCCTTCTTCGTAGATGCGTGCGCAGGCGTACTTAACATGGCTCATATTAAGATTTATTTGTCATTCTAAACCCCCCGAACAAAAAATCATATTGACAAAACCCCGAAAAATGGCCCCGAATGCTGGTCTAAAAGGGTACCTTTGGCGCGGTGCAGACGAAAATCTGTCCATTTTTCGGGGTTTTGTCAGAAGGATTTTTTCTTCACGGGGCCATGACCTACAAAATGTCACAGTTGCAGAGTGCTAAGTGTTTTCAGTGAACTTCGCGCCAATAGCTTCTATGTAGCGTGAATGCTGGTCTGAAAGCGTACTTTTGGCGCGGTGCAGATGAAAATCTGTCCATTTTTCGGGGTTTTGTCATTACGATTTTTTGTTCGGGGGGTCACGTTCTACAAAATATCAAAAAATTATCAAAATCCACCGAGACCTTTTTTCAATACATTTTGGGCGGGGTTCTTTGTAAGATTATCAATGTTATATTGCATGAATTAAAATTAATTGCGGTTCAGAAAATTGAATCGAAGGATTGAAAAAAAAATGTAATACAATTTAAGACAATTTTACTGAATGAAACTAAGAAAATAGATTTTGATAGAGACATAAACATATATTGTTGTTAGATTGCACTTCTTTGTTTAATTAACCGTTTCGAAGAAAAATATAAACTCCGGCGAAAACATATTGAGACTAAAAAAATGTCTTTCGCATTTGAAATTTTGAACCATACGTGAAACTTTATTTACATTATGTATTTAAAAAATGACGAAAAAATGCCACGAAAGTCTTGTCAAAAAAATATTTGTTAAGGTGAGAATATAATCTATATACTCTATAAACATTAAATTCTCGAAGCTTCTCAATGTAAACTAATAAAATGCCATTTATAAATTACGCTACAGAGTAATTCAATTTTCAATTATAATAATTAGACTGGTTTTCAGGACCCATTTATAATATAAATTTATAACATATCTGTTTTATTTCGAAATTTTATTTTCAAAGCGTAAAAATATGAAAGGAAGTCACATTTACGCATTATGAAATCCTGAGAAACATTAATTCTAAAATATAAATTTATTCGATTCAGACATATTTACAAGCACTCAAATTTCCATTTTGCTTAAACAAAAGTAACTTTACATACATATTTAAAAACAATTTTGAAACAATTTTCGGGTAACTAATTTAAGAATCCGATTCTTTTTTATGAAAATGCATCCTCCTTGCCGAACAGTTATACACATTTTTATTTTTATTTTCCCAACGACTGTAGGTATGATGAAAAATGATGGTTTATAACATTTGAGATAAATTCAGGTCAAAAATTAAAAAAAAAAAAATCGGTTACGTAATCTATGCATGGCCCCTTCTTTATGTGCGTAAAACATGTCGTTCATCTTTGAATTACCTGAAATGCTAAGAAGATTTTTAAGATTTATGAAATACAAATCTCTTAGAGAACACGAGTACATGTTTCTAAAACAAGCAATTTGTCTTTTTTGTTATTTTATATTTGATCAATAATAACGCGCACCAAAAAGATTAATCAACTAACGTAAATATACATATATATGAGTATTTTATAAGCGGATGTAGATAGAGGAAAGTTGTGTAAGAAAAACCATAATTTTAGAAGATTGATGTTAGTTTACGATTTACACTCAGCAAGGAGAAAAACACATTTACGAAATATAAAAATCTTGAGCAAACAAGTTTCAACTATGAAATTCACGAGATAACGACTTTAGTACATTATTTTTACTCGAAATATTACAATATGCATTAGTTATGCGTCAAAATTCTCTATTAATCAGTTTTGTGTCTATTTAAAAAAAATGAGAATCCTTAATACTCTGGTTTTGACGTTGTTCTTTCATGCTAATTATATTGGTAAGTAGAAGTCAAGAAAATAAAGGGGATTTTTTTTTAGTTGCTCTTGATAGCGATTTTCTGCTGCAAATCATAGTAAGTGTAATAATTTTTGTAGTTATTTACCCTGCTGGAAGTAAACGGATTCAAACGTATAGGAATTAACGGATTCAAACGGATAGAAATTTTGTATCTATTTGAATGAGCAATTTTCATCCTTTTCAATCATGTTTTATCCTTTGTTAGATTTTTAAATATTTATCCGTTTGAATAATTTTCAATACGTAAAGTGGAATTTAATCCGCCCCCATCCGTTTCAGTCCGAACTTTTTTAACCTCATCTATCCATGACATGGTATCCTATTTATTCGTTTTGATCCGTCTTCAACGAAAAATATTCTATCCTTATGTATCCTTTTTAATCTATCTTCAACTAAAAATAATCTATCCATACCTATCCGTTTGAATTCGTCTTTAAGTAAAAATATGCTATCGATATCTATCCGTTTCAATCAGTCTTCAAATAGTACTACTCTATCCGCGTCTATCCTTTTGAATCTGTATTGAACCAATAATATTCTATCCTCGCGTATCAGTTTGAGTACAAAAAATTCTGTCTATATGTATCTGCAGTGAAAAATATAATGTTAATTCGTATTTTAAAGAAAATCACGAATTATAACGGACAGTTAATAAGCTTTTTGAAAAAAGGATTGAAGAAGGATAAGTAATGATTGGCACGGATTAATATTCTAAGCGTGTTACATAATGACAAAAATCAAAGTAGTTAGCGGATAAATAAGGATTAGGTGACGGATAGGAGGATTGAAGAGGATAAGCATTGATTGGCACGAACACCTTTTCAATCCGCGATAAGTGACGAGATAAAATCGAAGTAGTACGCGGATAGAAAAGCATACGGTGACGGATAGAAAATTATGGATTTGAACAGTTAGATAATACATGCCATGGTGAGAGGATTGAAGATGATGAGAAATGATTGGCATGGATTAAGACTCTATCCGTGTTACATAAAGAGAAAAATCGAAGTAGCTCGCGGATAGACAAAGATAGGGTGACGGATAGAAAGTCATGAATTCGAACGGATAGGAAATATGTTTTACGGGGAACAGATTGAAGAGAATAAGTAAAGATTGGTATGGATTAAGATTCTATCCGTGTTGCATAACAAGAAAAATCAAGTATGTCGCGGATAGATAAGGATCCGCTGACGGATAGAACATTATGGATTAGAACGGATAGCCAATTCCTTCTGTGGAGAAAAGATTCATTAGGATAAGCATTGACTGGCATGGATAAGTATCGTACCATGCTTGGCAACAAGGTAAGTCTAAGTAGGTCGCGGATAGAAAAGGATAGGTTGCCGGATAGAAAATTATGGACTGAAACGGATAGGAAATATAAACATATTGCCTATCTGTTTCAATCCCGAATTGCAACGTTGCAGTGACTGGGAAGTCTTCTGACCCTATTTCGTTCCCTACTTCCATTCTTTCCAACAGCCTCCTTATCCTTTCCTCGGCCAAAATGTAGTCAATCACTGTTTCCCCTTTTCCTGCAAACGTTATCTCACCTTCCTCATCCCCTTCCGAGTTCCCATTACAAATGAACCATCCTGTTTCTCCTAGGATTTCCAAAAGAGTCCTACCCTCCTGGTCCACCTGTTTGTCTTTCGATTTTCTCCTGAAAGTCTCACTCTCTTCATCCCATATTTCCCCTCCCTATACCCCTGTCCAAGCATTTAGATCACCTCCTATCAACACCAATTCATCATCCTTTTTCGCCACCCATTTCCTAATCACACTCCAACCTTCTTCTTTTCCCCTTCTCCTGTAAATGCAAACTATCCTCACCTTTCTTCTTCCTATCATCACCATTCTCGACATTACTCCATCTGCTTCCTCAAATCCCATTTCTATTCTCTTTTCTCCCACCAATTTATTCCTTACTCCTGACCCCATACCCCCTTTCTTTCTTCCCTTTACCTTCTCCTTCTTTGCCTCTTGCATCTGCCACATATATCCCTTGGATAAGTTCCTCTTCACCCTGCACCAATCCTTCTCATCTACCCAGGTTTCCCTCAACATCACTACATCCCATTTCTTCACCTCTTCCCAGAATCCTTCATCTTTATTCATTAGCCCTGATACGTTCCAAAACTCTACACTCACTTCTTTCTTCCTTCCTTTCTCCCTTCTTTCGTCTTTACGTCCCCTCCCTATTTTTGTGGAAACCCCGTCGCTCCGCCTACTTCTCCTTCATTCTTTTCACCCTCCACTGTTCCATTACCTCCTCCCTTCTATCCCTAGTCTCCGTAGTCTCCACTTCTTCCCCTCGTCGCCATGGACCCTTCCTATACACTTCACTCAACTTTTCTTTCTCATCATCCCATATCCACACATTCCCATTTATCCACATCCTGTCTTTCCCTATCCGTACCCTGTTCCCTTTCACTCTTTCACTCCATGCTCTCTGCTTAATCATCCACTTTCTTCTTCTGTCATTCCACGTTATATCCTCCTCTATCCTTTCTTCCCTCCCCTTTAAAGCTTTCTTTTTTTCTCAGGATATCAACTTTTTATTCCTCACATCTCACTTTTACTGTATATATACGCGATTTACCTTCATTCTTCGTTCCCACTCCATTTACCTCTTCCACGTGCACA
>CAKNYM010045900.1:47370-61350 GCA_932195095.1 Andricus curvator | reverse complement strand
TATTTTGGTCAATTCTGATCCGCCATTTTGATTCCACCATATTGAACGTGAAAATTTTATATTTCTAAGTAGATATTCCTAATCAACGACCTCAAAAACCCCCGAGTACCAGTTTTTGGAGTGAAATACGCTACTTGGGTAAATTTTGATCCGCCATTTTGAATCAGCCATGTTGGATGTAAAAATTTTAAATTTTTAAGTAGATATTCGTAATCAGCGACCCCCAAAGCCCCCGAATACCAGTTTTTGAAGTGAAATACGCCATTTTGGTTAATTTTGATCCGCCATGTTTTATGTGAAAATTCAAGATTTTTAAGTAAATATTCGTAATCAGCGACCCCCAAAACCCCCGATTACCAGTTTTTGAAGTGAAATACGCCATTTTGGTTAATTTTGATCCGCCATTTTGAATCCGCCATGTTTTATGTAAAAATTCAAGATTTTTAAGTAAATTTTCGTAATCAGCGACCACCAAAACCCCCGTTTACCAGTTTTTGAAGTGAAATACGCTGTTTGCTCAATTCTGATCCGCCATTTTGAATCCGTCATCTTGGATGTCGAAAAATTGAAAATATTACTGGATATTCATAATCAGCGGCCCAAAACCCCCCTGGTAAGAATTTTGAGCTGAAAATACGCCATAGAAAAATTTATAACACAAATAGTTCAATATTATATCTAGGATTTGTTCATATCCGGCACCATATTGGACCGGCCATATTGAATTTTTCAAACAGGCCCAACTGCATTTAAAACTAGACATCATTACAAAAAATTTGAGCCACTATGAGCTATTTTGGTCGCGATGAATTTTGGAGAGTAGAGGTGGCCCACTTGACAAAGAACGCCCTATATATATATATATATTCGGTATTCGGTTTTGATTCCTTGGGAATCGAACCGAAGGGCCTATGACAAAGCCACCGAACGCGTCCTCGGGTTGCGGATAGAGGGTCCCTGTACCAAGGGTTTCTGCTGAATATGGTTACAATAATTAATAAGCAGTCGCGGACAATTGTCCAGGGATGGTCCCGAAGGAATAACTCCTAAGCGAAGGCGTAACAACCGTGCCGAAAGCTGAATGGCACCTGGGTTAGGTGTCTCAAACGGTGACTCTGGGATACCGGGCGACCTCACAGAGTATCAGCCTTATCCTTGCACGCGGGGCTCTACAAGGATGGACTAACCCTTTCCCTAGCTGCTCGTGGGAACAACAATGAAACCACCAAAACATCAAAATGTTGTAGATGCGGTTCAAGACAATCGAATGCGCAGAGCACCCGACAATGGTCGGCAAACAATGCCGATCAGCCTAGAGTTCGGGGTGCTGAAAATAATTTAGATGAAAACACGACGACGAAACGGCAAAACGCCCACATTCAGTGGACGGATAAAGTCAGCGATGACGTGCTAGAATGCTGCGATGCCAGCATTATCCCTGTTCGCGGAGGCTTTATGGCGCGTATGCACACTCTGTGGTGCCAGAAACACCCAGACCATCAGTACGTTTCGCATCAGTCTGTGCGAAATCAAGCCGACTACCTCCGGAAAAATCGATATGTACGCGGAGCGCTTCCCCAACCGCTGTTTTATCAAGCTGCAGACGAAGATGAGGAAGCGACATTGAGACCAGCCGCAGAAAGCAGGCACCTTCTGAGAGATGATCGCAATTTCATTACTAGAAGGAACATTAACATGCAAGTTCCTCCTAAGCCCCAAGATCTGGCTGAAATGGTGCTGCGAGAACTTTGGCTGATTCAAATCGAAGGCTGAAACCAACGATGGATCAAAAGACCAACAGACGATTGCATCAACTGAACAAGAAAATTGGATGGGCAAGACAGAATGCGTTCCGTGTTCAATGTGTGATTGACTACATAACATCTGGTAGACCGTTTACGGAAAGGGTTCGAAAGTTCGCCCAAGAACTAAGGATCTTGAATCACACACTAAACAAGTCAAAGCTGCTGACAATCAAGCATCATATTGTTGACAAAATACGGCTGTTATCTGACGCAAGGAGGAGAATACAGAAGAAGGAGAGATGGATCAGGGAGAATCAACAGTTTCTCGCTGACCCATCGCGCCTCTTCAGCGATCTACCTGTTTCTGTCAAAAATCCACCCAAGCCCAAGGAGGTAGAGACTTTTTGGAGAGAGGTGTACAAAATCCCGAAAACACTAGAGTTGAAAGAAGATACTGAAAATATCATCCGCTTCAAGGAGTTTTGCGACCTCATAAAATCTGAGAACAACAATGACAACACCAAACATAGTTGTAGGAAGTGCGATTCAAAACAATCGAACGCGCAGGGCTCCCGACAATGGGTCGGACAACAATGCCGACTACCCTAGAGTTGGGGGAGCCAATCAAGACGGAGTCAATGCGATTGACCGGCGAAATCTCGTTGCTTTTGAGTGGACGGATCGACTCAGGGACGACCTGCTGGAGTGCTATGATACCAGTATGGCCCCTGAACGAAAAGGTTACATGGCGCGACTGCATGCTCTGTGGTGCGAGAAACACCCAGAGCTCTCGGATTTTTCGCAAAAACGTCTGCGAAACCGTGCCGAGGACCTCCGTAAAAGGGGTTATATAAGCGGAGCACCTACAACAACCGCAGCCAGAACAAGCCGGCAACAGAGAAAGAGAGGCGGCACTGAGACCAACCTCGAACAGGCATCCAATAGAGGAAGAACGATGCTTCAAGACCCGGAGAAACATCAACATTCAGGTTTCTCCAAAGCCCAAAGATCTGACTGAACTGGATGATGAGCTTCGTGGAGATTTTTCCGAAGAATCCGACCTCTGGACTATCAATTGTAGTGTGTACAATGCAGCGAGAACTTTGGCAGATGCAAACCGTAAAACAAAACCAACGGTTGATCGTAAGACCAAAAGACAAATGCATCAACTTAGCACAAAGATAGGCTGGGCAAGACAGTACGCGTCCCGCATTCAGTGTGTGATAGACTACATAACATCTGGCAGGAATTTCACTGCCAAGGTTCGACAGTTCGCGCGCGAAGTGCGGATCCGTCATCACACAATCAACCAGTCAAAGCTACTGACCATCAGGCAGCATATTGTTGACAGAATACGAGTACTATCTAATGCTAGGAGAAGTCTAGAGCGGAGAGAGAGGTGGGTCAGAGAAAATCAACAGTTTTCGTCTGACCTATCACGACTCTCTCAAGACCCTCCAGTTACTGTCGACCATCCGCCCAAACCAGAGGAGGTCGAAGAATTTTGGAGAGAAGTCTACGAAGTCCAACATCCACTTGAAGAAGGCTCAAAGAACATAAATAGCTTCAAGGAGCTGTGCAATGCCCTCATAACAGCTGAGGAGGAATGCCCACCTATCACTACCGAGGAGGTGAAAAACGTATTAAGAGGCATGAAGAACTATTCCGCTCCGGGTCCAGATGGTATCAAGACCTTCCGGTGGAAGAAGTTTCCTTCAACCCACCAGCATCTGGCCCGAATTTTCACCTCATATCTAAAGTCGGAAGAGCCTATTCCAGGGTAATTGGTGGAAGGGCGCACAGTGCTTCTGCCGAAGACGGGCAACTTAGCTGACCCTATGAATTACTGGCCAATAACTTGTCTGAACACACTGTATAAGATCTTCACAGCTATCCGAAATAATAGGATTGATCGGACAATTGGACCTGTATGGCGAGAGATGTATGAACAACGTGGCTCAAAGAAAGGCGTAGCAGGATGTCGGGTGAACTTGCTCATCGATAGATGTGTCTGTAAAGACGCAGCATCCTATCAGCGATTTCTATCGATGGCCTGGATTGATTACCGGAAAGCTTTCGATTCAACCTCCCATAGACTTATCATCTGTCTTTTGGGCAGCCTAAAGGTTCATCCACACATCGTGAGG
This sequence comes from Andricus curvator, assembly GCA_932195095.1. Lineage (NCBI taxonomy): Eukaryota > Metazoa > Arthropoda > Insecta > Hymenoptera > Cynipidae > Andricus > Andricus curvator. Next base: position 57,458 of record CAKNYM010045900.1, on the reverse strand, counting down.
TGCATAGAGACATTAATGCCGCTTTGGAAAACCAGATTTACTATCTCATCTCGAAAACATCGTGTGATCACTAACAGTATCACCTTTCAGAGAGGTGTATTTCAGGGCGACACAATGAGCCCTCTCCTCTTTTGCCTCACATTATTGCCACTATTTCTCGCACTTCGCCATACCGAAGGATATCTCTGCGGCAAACCTGGAAACCGAAAGCATAAGGTCACTCATGTATTGTACATGGATGATCTTAAGATCTATGCTAGGAATCAAGAGAAACTACATCTAGCTCTGAAAATTGTCAAAGAGTACACTCAAGAGATTGGAATGGAATTCGGGTTAGAGAAATGCGCCAAGGTTAATTTGGAGAAAGGAAAACTTAATGGCATCCCCGAAGATCCTGAGCTCGTTGACAGAAGCGCTATACGACACCTTTGCGCTGGAGAGACCTATACATACCTGGGCGTGCCACAGCTGCATTCAGGACGTGACATCTATAAAGGATACTCTCCGATGCAGATACAAACGTCTCATCCGGCAGATTTGGTCTTCCGAACTCTCTCCGAGAAACAAAGTATCTGCAACGAACATGCTTGCCGTCCCGGTAGTACTCTATTCATTTGGAGTGGTTCCATGGACGAAGGACGAGCTCAGATCCCTTGATATCGGGACGCGAAAGATTTTGCACATGAACAAGAGCATGCCCCTTAAGTCTTCTGTTCCGCGACTTTACATCTCACGCCGCCTAGGTGGTCGCGGAATACTGAATCTTGAATATCTTCACAACAGACTTATTCTGGGTACAGCACATATAGTTGCAAGTGGACAAGACCCTCTTCTTAAACTGGTTAGGAAACACGAAGAAGTGGGAAAAGGGGCGTTTCTGTACAAAGCAGCGGAGGAGGTTGCTGAAACACTCGGCCTTGACTTCAATATTAGGGGTGAGCAAAATGCATAAAATCTTATCCATCTTGAATACTCACTCCTGAAGGCCCGGATTAAGAAAGCACAGGAGAAAAACTTCTACGAACAGCTCCTCGACAAGAGGATGCACGGCATCTTCCACAGAAATGTGGAAGATCAGTCGATGTCGTATGAGCTAACGTTTGCTTTCCTTAGATCACCCGGATTAAACTCGGGCACGGAGGGCTTCATTTTGGCATGTCAAGACGGTGTCATTTCCACTCTAGCATACCGTCGCCACATTTTGAGCCAAGACATTCCCGATGATAGCTGCAGAGCGTGTCATGCACACCCCGAGCATCTAGGACACATACTATCTAGTTGTCCAACTCATGCGGGAACGACCTACATCCAAAGGCACAATGCGGCACTAAGAGTGCTTTATTACCATCTCTGTCACTCTTATGGCATTAGCCCAAATACCTCTCCGCTAAACGCTCCTAGAGAAATAGAGTCAATTGTCGAAAATGAGAAGTGCCGCATATACTGGAACTTCGTATTCTCGACAATTGTTTCTGTTGCGCACTCGAGGCCTGACATAGTTCTCCTCGACTTCGAGAAACGAACCATGTTCGTTATCGAATTTTCGACACCAGCTGACAAAAACGTCACAGCCAAGGAGAAAGAAAAGAAAGAGAGGTATAAAGACCTTATAAGGGAGTTGCGAAGGTTATACCCGGAATATTCTGTTGAGCTCATCGTCTTGATCATCGGCGCTCTTGGAAGTGCCAAGGTTTCACTGGTTAATAACCTGAAAATCATCCCTGCGTGTCAACAAAATGCTGAGACACTTGCGGGGAAAATGCAGAAGGCGGTCGTCCTTGGTCGCTCCGTGTCCTCAGGGTGCACGAGACTTTTGCCGGATCATCGTATTGAGTTCGTCGCAGACTGTAACCACCTATCTTACGGTCGTGACACGTGGTTACAGCTGAAATTTTACCGCGATTTCGCTGGGAGCGGGTGCAATTTTTCAGATTAGCACCCGCTCCCGGCGAAATCCTGCGGTTGTCCTTATGACAAACTTCAACTATATATATATATATATATATATGTTATGATTTCGTCGTTGCCTATGACCACCGCATCTCACAGTTGTGAGACGTGGCCATAAGTTTGATTTACGGCGGTGCTACTGGGGGCTATTGACATTTTTTGGATGGCAGTTGCTCTTAGTGGGACCCTGCGGTGGTTGTTTAACTTTTTTTTTAATCAATGTACTTCATCCTTTTGGGCGTCCGGTAGGTCCTTGGATGGATTGGGTCCCGTTCGGGAGCCTTTCTTGAATCAACGGCCTGTATAGGAGGTCTTCGGTACAATTGGGCGAGAGCCTGCTGCTTGCGAGGTGATCTCCGAGGTGACGGGTAATTCTTCGACTTCCTGGGCGAGTGCCATGGGGGTCGACGAGACTTTGGCCTCTTTCTCTCGCTGGAACTCTTGTCAGGGAGAGTTAGATTCACCCCGGGCTCATGTACCCGGTTTCTGGTAGGCTCCGCTCTCGTTGAAGGACGGCTCGAGAATTTCCTCAGTGTAGTCCTGGGAGGGGGCTTTGGTATGGCCGACAGAAAATATACCAATTTTGGTGGCGACAATTCGATGGGCTTTGGAGGCGAAAACTCGATGGGAGAGGCACGAAGCTCCAATAGGTCATCATCCCCCAAGGGTTGAATACCTGGAGCTCCTGCAGCTGGGCTCCGTAATTCTGAAGGCAGCGGGGACATCTCCTTGCGCGGAATGTCGACGCCTAGGTCCCGCAACACCTGCTCGAGAGGAATGAGATCCTCGTTCCCCAAGGTGGAGATATCAGACGGCGAAGAATATCCTTCCAAGTCTGGTAGGACCTGATCAAGCTGTTGGGGGAGGTTGAGTTCCTCGAGAACCTCTTCCTGAGGAATGGCCTGGTCGGTGGTTTCAGGCGCGTTTTCTATCGAAGGTGGCTTGGCTGGGAGCCCCTTGACCGGTTCCGGCGATCTCCGCGAATCTTCTTCTTCCGTTTAGGTGGAAAGGGAACGTAGGCTCCCGGGTTCGCCTGCTGGTCAGCAAGGGCTCGGCGATACCGATCTGTCCAGCGTTTGTGTTGACTCGGCCGATTCACTCGGGACTGGTCCATCTGAAGTCAAAAAGCCATTTCCTGGTGGTCACCGTTTCCATCATGATGGGCAACTAGAATCCCAGATCCTCTTGACAGAGGACCAAGAAATTAGAGGAAATATTTCCAGATCCTCTTACCAGAGGAACAAGCAATAAGAGGGAAAAATCCCCGATCCTCTTGACAGAGGACCGAGAAGTAAGAGAAAACCCCTAGATCCTCTTGATAGAGGAGCGATAAATGAGAGGGAATATTCCCAGATCCTCTTGACAGAGGACCGAGAGAGTAATAGGGCCAAGTGATAGAAGAAGGAATTCCCAGATCCTCTTAGCAGAGAACCGAGATAGTGAAAAGACTGAGAGCTATAAGAAGAAATTTCCAGTTCTTCTCAGCAGAGGACCCAGAGAGTAAAAAGGCTGAGAGATAGAAGGAGAAATTCCCAGATCCTCTTAGCAGAGGACCGAGAGAGTAAAAAAGGCTGAGAGATAGAAGGAGATTTCCCAGATCCTCTTAGGAGAGGACCGAGAGTAAAAAACTGAGAGATAGAAGCAGAAATTCCCAGATCCTCTTAACAGAGGACCGAGAGATAAAATAAGAACTTCCCAGATCCTCTTAACAGAGGAGCGAGCGAGGAGAATAGGAAAAAAATAAGAGAGAAAACTTATAGAATGGTGGAGAGCAGAAACCTGACAAGGGTTAATTTTTTGATGGTAGAACACTTAACGTTTTGGGTTAGATATATCGGCGGAGAAAAACAACTCGCTAAGTTGCTATCGGCTGGTGATAATTTCTCCAGGTTTCCGGAGACTTCCTTCTTCACAATTTCAGGTTCTTTCGAGTTTTCCAGCTTCACTTTCGTATACTGGGCTACCGTAAATAATTCGGATTCTTTTTGTTAGGGTTTCAAAAAAATTAGTAAGTCGGGGTTAGGATTTTGAATGAGTAAGTCGAGGTTAGATTTCCGGACATAGTTTATTCCCTAGTCACGTAGTAAATAATCGTAGCACAACAGGCATCTCGTGAATACTGCTCGAGCGCGAAGGAACGCGGATCGAGTGCGAAGCTCTCGTCTCTTTATATCAAGAAACCGCCGAAATTATGGAATAAATTCGGAGCGTCAACTTTACCAGTTGGAGATTGGATCAGTACTGACTAGGAGCTCATCGCGAGCGAATGCCTCAACCGTTTGAGAGCATCGCTGCGGCGTGAGTAGCAACTAATCGACCTATCGATGTATCGATTCATCGAAGGTCGCGGTTGGCACGCGAAAATTCAAATGAATAGGGTCGAATGTCTGCCTTCAAACTCGACTGTAGAAAATCTGGCTGAACTCGGGAGATTGTTTTCTGCAGTTTTCCTCTCCTCTGGCCAAATGTCCAGGCAAATGCGAGTACTTTTAATAGAGTTGCATGCAGCCGCGGGTTATCATTGGTTGTGATTAAATTGATATATGTACTCATGCTTAAGGACTTAAATGATGCTTTAGCAAGAATGATGACCCGCGTATAGAACTCTGTTTCACCGGGGTTTTAAAAATATAAAGGGTTAGTACAATAGGTAATAATAATACCGGTTGTGTGTTCGATTGAGTGCTAAATCACAGTAAAATAGACGGAAAAATATATTGTAAGGGATAATATATTCCAGAAAATCTTGATAAAGAAAAATATCATTCAATTGAAGAGATTATCAGCTTACTTGAAGAAATTAACAAAAAGAAAAAAGACTTAAATTAGTGAAAATGGAAGTTTTTACCATTATAAAATTTGTATGCTTTTTTAATTCTTATTAAATATATAGTGCGTATATTTTCTTATAAAAATGAATTTGTTTAAAATGTTCAACTGATTTCGATTTTAATATTATATTTCAGACCAGGCGAAACATCAACATCCATTTTTCTTTAAAGTCTACAGATCTGGCTGAACTAGATGACGAGCTTCGTGGAGATTTTCCCGAAGAATCTGATCTCTGGACTATCAATTATGGTGTAATAATGCAGTGTGAGCTTTGGCGGATGCAAACCGTAAAACAAAACCAACGGCTGTTCATAAGACCAAAAGACGAATGCATCAACTCACCACAAAGATAGGCTGGGCAAGACAGTACGCGTCCCGCATTCAATGTGTGATTGACTCGTCGACAGAAGCGAAATACGACACCTTGGCGCTCGAGAGACCTATACATACCTGGGCGTGCCACAGAGCTGCATTCAGGACGTGGCATCTATGAAGGATACACTCCGATTCAGATACAAATGTCTCATCCGGCAGATTTGGTCTTCCGAACTGACGGCGAGGAAGAAAGTATCTGCAACGAACATGCTTGCCGTCTCGGTACTACTCTATTCATTTGGAGTGGTTCCGTGGACGAAGGACGAGCTCAGATCCCTTGATATCGGGTCACGAAAGGTTATGCACATGAACAAAAGCCTGCACCTTAAGTCTTTCATTCCTCGACTCTACATCTCACGCCTTCAAGGTAGTCGCGGAATACTGTAGCTTGAATGTCTTCACAACTGGATTATTCTGGGTACAGCACATATGAGGCACCTAGAGCAAGAGTCGAAAAATTATCATTGGTCAGGAAAAATACGATCGAAAAGCAGTTGGAGCAAGAAAAAGACAAGTTTCGTTCCGCTGTAAAGACGAACAGAATGAAGTTGGAGGAAAACAGCGACAACGGAGTCGCTCTTTTCCTCCAACTTTATTGCGTTCGTCTCTACCGCGGAGCAAAACTTGTCTGTTTCTTGCTCCAACTATTTCGATTTCTATCTATTCACGAAGGATTCTCATTCAGTTCTTAACCCTTCGCAGGATATTTTGGGAGTGTTCAAATATCTATACAGAATCGATGAGTTGTAGTAAGTTTATGTATCGATTTGATAAGTTCTAAGTCTTATAAATTCATGTTTCAATTAATGCAAATGTTTCTCTAACCTTGCTTTTGAAGTATTTATTAGTGATACAATTTCAGAAACTTCACAGGATTTTTCAAAAGTTGGGAAAACGTCTACGATACTTTTCCGTCAGTCTATAATTTTTTTTCACAAATGATTTGATATTATTCAGAAAAATTCGTGTTTCAGCGAGGTTTTAAGACTTCTTATCATAATATACCTAGACAGAGGAATTTTTTGTTACTGTAAAAATTTCGATAGGAAAATAAAAAAATAAAAATTTTCAAGATAAATTGTTTTCCCCCACAGCGTTATAGGCTTCAATAGAAAAAACTAAATTTGTTATTGTAAAAATTTCCATGGCAAAATTGTTAAGAAAAAAATTTCATGAAAATTTTTTTTTTCCTGTGCGCGTTATAGGTTTCAATAAAAACAACTAAATTTGTTATTGTAAAAGTTTCGATCGGAAAATTAAGAAAAAAAAATGTCGAGAAATTTTCTTTTCCCCACAGTTTTATTTATAGGCTTCAATCAAAACGACTAAATTTGTTATTGTAAAAAATTCGATAGCAAAATTGAAAAGAAAAACAAATTTCGAGAAAATTTTTCTTCTCCAGAGCGTTATAGGCTTCAATAAAAACAACTAAATTTGTTACCATAGATTTAAAGGAGGTTTTTTGGGTTTTAATCGCGTGCAAAGCTACGAATCTGACCTGTGGGGCCTGGTTGAACTTGATTGGCCAATCAAGTCCTTTTTTAAAAACCCGGGAGGACGGAAAGCCAAATCGGATAGGTATTATATCCATTGTCCCTATTGATGTTATTTGGGTGTTTAAAGATTTCGATTGCTTCTCTGTGTTTTCTTAGAAAAATATTGTACGTTTTTGCGTAGACGGTTGTTTTGTCAAATAAAATGCTATGTCCTGTTTCCAGATGATGTTCAGCTAGTGCTGATTGCGTAAAATGTTTTACACTCTCATGTTACTTTACACGTTGGCTCACCGCTCTCACAGTTTCTCCAATATAGACTTTGCCACAAGAACAAGGGATTTTATATGTTCCCGTATCACTGAGAGGTGCCTTTTCATCTTTAGGGTTGTTTAGAGGTTGTCCTATTTTCGCAGGTGGTTTAAATATGGTTTGGATGTTGTGTTGGCTGAGAATTCTTCCTATTTGTTCTGTGATACATTGTATGTAGGGTAGGATGGTAGTCGTTTTTCTCTCCCTTTCTTGAGTAGGTTGTGTTGACTTGTTTTTTTAGCGTATTTTCTTATTGCTTTATCAATTTGTTTGTTTGTGCAATCGGTTTGTATTAGGATTTGTTTAACATTTTGTAATTTCTTCTGTAAATTATCTTTATGTGGGTGGGTTTTCTGTGAACTCCATGTCCTAATGTGTTATCAGATCTTTTGTAAACCAGCACGTCAAAGAAAGGCAATTTTCCGTTTTGTTCAATTTCCATGGTGAACTGGATATTAGGGTGTGATTGATGAAATCGAACAACTTATGTAGTTCATCTATTCCATGTCACCAGATGAAAAATGTGTCGTCAACGTAACGGCACAAAAATTCCGGTTCAAGCTGAATTGGTTAAAGATTTTAGTTTATAGATTTTCCATAAAGATTTTGGCTATTACAGGTGAGAATGGAGATCCCACTGCTGCTCCTGAGGTTTGTTCGTAGAATTGGTTGTTGACAGAGAATTATGTGTTATTGGGTCAGTATTCTATCAAAGGTGTGAGATTGAAGGGGAAGTTTGCAAAGAATTCAAGAATATCGATTGTATCGGAGATTGGTACTTTCGTAAAGAGAGATACTACTTCGAAACTCACTAGGACGTCTTGGGGTTGCATGTGAATCTGTTGTATCTTTCTGATAAAGTCAAAAGAGTTTTGGACGTGTGTGATAGAGTTTCCTGTAAAAGAATTCAGTTCTTTGGCGAGAAAGCGTGCTAGGTTGTAAGTTGGTGAGTTTATTGCGCTGACGATCGGTCTGAGTGGAATGTTGTTTTTGTGGATTTTTGGAATTCCGTAAAGATTTGGAGAGATGGGATTAGTAGGTATTAATTTAGATATTGTTACGTTGTCAAGTTTTGAATCTTTTAGAAGGGTTTCTGTTTTCTGACTATTGTTTTTGTGGCGTCGTTTTTAAGTTTTTTTATATGTATCGTCAGTTAGAAGGTCCATGATTTTGTTGTTATAATCTTCTTTATTCATTATTACTGTTGTGTTGTCTTTGTCTGCGGGTAATATCATGATGTCTTTATTCTGATTGAATTAATAATCCAATCTCTTTCAATAACCATTTCTACAAACAAACCTCAGGAGCAGCAATGTGAACTTCAATCTCACCTGTAATAGCCAACATCTTTATGGAAAATCTAGAAACTAAAATCTTTAACCAATTCAAGCTTGAACCGGAATTCTGTTGCCGTTACGCCGACGACACTACTTACGATGAACTACAAAAGTACTACGATTTCATCCAACAATTACACCCTAATATCCAGTTCACTGTGGAAATAGAACGAAACGGAAAATTAGCTTTCTTCGACGTATTGGTTTACAAAAGATATGATAAGACATTAGGACACGAAGTTTACAGAAAACCCACACATACAAACAGATACCTACATGCCTCCTCCCACCACCACCCATCACAAAAGCAATCGGTCATCAACTCCCTTGTATACAGAGCTGTCTCCATAACAGATAAAGATAACTTACAAAAGGAATGACAAAATGTTAAACAAATCCTCGTACAAAACGATTACACAAACAAACAAATTGATAAAGCAATAGGAAAATAAACTAAAAAAACAATTCAACACAACCTACTAAAGAAAGAGCGCGATGAGCAGTCAGCAATAGCTGAGCATCATGTCGAAACACGACATAGCATTTTATTTGACAAAACAACCGTCATCGCAAAAACGTACAATATTTTTTCAAGACAACACAGAGTAGCAATCGAAATCCTAAAACACCCTAATAACATCAATAGGGACAAAGAATATAATACCTATCCGATTTGTCTTTCCGTCCTCCCGGGTTTTTTTAAAAAGACTTGACTGGCCAATCAAGTTCGACCAGTCCCCACCATGGGGCGCTCTGGCCAATCACAGGCATCGTAGAGAATATATATGAGAACAATATAACCTGAAACATCAGTTTGAGGTCAGCCCTGAAGAAGTGAACTGCAGTGTTCACGAAACGTTGGCAAGATTCGTAGTTTTGCAGATATTTGAAACCCGAAAAACTTTCTTTAAATGTATTATAACAAATTTAGTTGTTTTTGTTGAAGCCTATAAGACTGTGGGGGAAACAATTTTCTCGAAAATTTTGTATTAATTCTGCTCTCGAAATTTTTGCAATAACAAATTTAGTCGTTTTTATTGAAGCCTATAACAACGTGGGAAAAAAAATTTTCTCGAAATTTTTTTTTTTAATTTGCCTATCGAAATTTTCACAGTAACAAATACAGTTATTTTTATTGAAGCCTGTAACGTGGTGGGGAAAAAAAAATTTCGAAAATTTTGTTTTCAAAATTTTGCTATCGAAATTTTTACAATAAAAAATTTAGTTATTTTTATTGAGGAAAAGAGCGACAACGAAGTAGCTCTTTTCCTCGAACTTTATTATGTTTGTCTCCACCTCGGAGCAAAACTTTTCTTTTTCTTGCTCCAACTATTTCGATAATATTATATTATTATATAATATTATATATAATATTCCTATCTATTCAGGAAGGGTTCTCATTCAGTTCTTAATAATTCGCAGGATAGTTTGGGAGTCTTTAAATACCTGTGCAGAATCGATGAGTTGTTGTTAGTTTATGTATCGGATTGATAAGTTCTAGCTCTTATAAATTCATGTTTTAATTAATGCAAATGTTTCTCTAACCTTGCTTTTGAAGTGTTTATTAGTGATAAAGTTTCAGAAATTTCACAGGATTTTTTAAAAGTTGAGAAAATGTCTATGACACTTTGCCATCAGTCTATAAATTTTTTTCACAAAGGATTTCATAATTATTCAGAAAAATTCGTGTTTCAGTGAGGTTTTAAGATTTCTTATCATAATATACTTAGGCAAAAGAATTTTTTGTTACTGTAAAAATTTCGATACGAAAATGTTTGAAAAAAAAAAA
>CAKNYM010045900.1:2655-35649 GCA_932195095.1 Andricus curvator | reverse complement strand
GTAGTAGTAGTAGTAGTAGTAGTAGTAGTAGTAGTAGTAGTAGTAGTTAAGTTTCCAGAATGATGTTTGTGTTGTTGATCAGGGTGAAAATTATTAAAGATGGTGTTAATTTTGTTGATTTTCTGATCGATAAGTTTATTAGCCATCTAGCTTTCGCTCTATGACATGGAGCCTCCTCAGGATAGTTTACATTTCTTCTACTCTATTATAAACTACATTAGGTTTTTATAAAATGCCTAAGTATTAAAATTATGTAAATTATTGCATGATAATTTAATAACCTAAAAGAGCTTACCACATTTTGAAGTCAGAATTGAAAGTATGGAGTACATATATATAACAAAATGTAAAATCTTTTTTGTAGCGATGATTAAAAAGGATTATGTTTATAATTTTAGAGTTCATCCTCTCCAGGATTTGAAAAAGACGATTTGAATTTGATTTTTCAAAAACTAAGATTCTTAGCTATGAAACTAATAAAAGAAGGAGAAATTTCAAGGAAATGTCCCATATTGTGAAATACACTCAGTCAACAAAAGATCAGATATAGAACACATTAGTAAAATTTATCATAGTTTTATTTTATTAACCAACAAATTTTAAATAATATCTTAGTAATATACACATATTGTAACATTTCGACAAATGTATGAATTTCAAATATTCGTACCTAACGCCAGTTTGATTATCCTCCGTTCACTCATTTGTATTTTTATTTATTCAAGAAAGTTCCTAGGGCTAAAGAGCCCTATGAGGAACAGGATATACAAGGTCATTACAAATTTTTGCAAGCACTGATCGGCAGTATACTTGATTAATCTTATAATTTAATCTATAAACTAAATAAAATAAATAAATAAGCAGAGTCGACCTCAGAGTAAGTATCAGATTAGGTATAAGATTATTGCGTAGTAATTAAAATTGAGTGATTAATTAATTAGTAGCTCTCTGTGCATGTTAAGGTATAAATGAAAAATGAAAAACTGTATGCATAAGAAATGAATATTTGCAAAAGTTAATGAATATAGAAAGAGATTCGAAGATGAAATATTCGAGAACTAAAAATGATAGTTTACCAGTGAGTAATTTCAAGAGTTGGATGAGGAGTATTGTACAAATATTTGAAAAAAAGATTCTTAAAATGATACAGGGAGGGTGCATTTCTAATATCGTATGGAACTTGATTCCATAACCGGGCACCTCTTACTATAAATGCTCTTTGAAGCTGACATGTTCTGTGAAAAGAAATGTTAAGGATTTTATGTCTTTCACGAAGCTTAGACTGTGCTGGAAAGTCTCTGTCTACAAATTGGAACAGGTTAAATAGTTACTCCGGAGCTTTGTTCTGAAAAAAAGTATAGAGCAAATTACCCATAAAGAATTGTCTTCTCTTGGCAACATTAAGCAAACCAGCCCTATATCTGTATGGAGTTATGTGTTCGTATTTAGGCAAATTGTAGATAAAGCGGACGCAAGCGTTTAACGCACGCTCGAGCTTTAAATTTAAATCTTCGGACAAACCATCGTATACCAAACAACCGTAGTCAAAGTGGGGCAGGATTAGACTTTTAACCAAAAGTATTCGAGTGGAGGTAGAATACTGTATGTTTTCCTCGAGATGCTCTGTACCTGTTTCTTCCAAGACAAGGTACGGTTATGAAAATATCCCAGATCTTTAACTACTTCCGAGAAAGGGATAGCGAGATTCTCGATACGAAGTCGTGGAAAAGATGCCAAAGTTGCAAGTGACGGAGATGAAGTAGGTCCAACAACAATTGCCTGAGTTTTGCCCGGGTTAAGAGTAAGTCCATTCTTCCAGGCCCAGAGGATCACACGATCAATATCCTCCTGGACTGAAACAAGTAATCCACTTAGCGTAGAAATTGGTCCCGATAAATAAATTTTGAAATCATCAGCATATTTGTAGTAGCTGCAATGTTGAAGTTCACTTCCAAGGTCAGATGTGAACAAATTCAAGAGGAAGGGTGCCAGAATGGAGCCCTGTGGAACCCCACACTTGACCTCATCCCAGTCAGAAAGCCCACCACTACTATTAATAATTCTGTTAGACCGATTATTAAAATAGGATTTGAACCATTTGATGACAGAGTTTGATACGTTAAAAGATTTTAACTTTTGTAGGTGTACCTTATGGTTAACCTCAAATGCCTTCGAAAAATAAAACTGAACAATAATCGTGATCTCCCTGTTATCCATTGCTAATTTGAGATCCGTCGTTACCTTAAGGGAAGCAGTAAACGTACTATGTTTTGCACGAAAACCTGATTGCATCGGGTCAATGGCCTTAGATAATTCAAGAAATCTGGAAAGTTGCAAGTGAACAATTTTTTCAAGTGGTTTAGAGAGTGCACATAAAATAGAAATTGGCCGGAAGTCTTTCGGGGTTGTAGGTTTGGAAATTTTGGGAATTGGGCGAATAAGAGCCTTTTTCCAGATATCTGGGAAGATACGGACCTGAAGGGAAGCATTATAAATATGCAATAGGATAGGAAAGATAATTGGAAGGGCAAGTTTAATCATTTTTATTGATATTCCATCAGTCCCAATGGCATTTGATTTGATTTCAAGTGTTTTTTCCAAAAGTATGTCAGGTGTGATGTCATCGAAAAAGAAGTCAGAGCCATTAAATGTTGAATTAAGAGAGGTAGTGGAAGATGATGATGTTAAGTCTGAAACTGGGAATGTAAAAAAAGTCTTTAAAAAGTCATTAGGCGGAAAATTACTATTTATAAATTCGTGCTTGGACGGGATTAGGTATAAACGTCTAAGGGGATGCCAAATGTCCTCTTTTTTGTCTCTATGTGCAAATGTCATTATAATTGTATTGGTTGAACGCATCTCTAATCTTATTTTGAACTAGGATCCTGAGTTTACGAAATTGAGCTAGTATTATACTGCTTTGTGTTCTTTTTGCAAGTCGGCGCTTGCATTCACGTTCCCTCATCAGATTTTTAATTTCAGATGTGATCCAGGGGCAGCTTTATCAAAGTTTTTAGGAACATGTAGCGGAGAAAATTTGTTGAATGCGGTCACTACCTAATTAGGCAGAGCGTCGATTTTATTATTTATATCTGTATCTAGTAATATTTTTTCCCAATCATGCGTCCTTAGATGTTCGTGGAATGTATGTTCATCAATTTTAGAATGATTCCGCACCAGTCTTTTGGTTGCCTTTGAATTTAAATTAAAAGAAAATTTAAAAGTAATTTCAATCAAGTCGTGATTAGAGAGAAAAGGAATAGCGTTTTGTTCGTTGGAGACAGCCTTATCAGTATCGTCCACAATCATTAAGTCAATACGAGTACTGGAACGATCAGTATGGTGAGTGGAATCATGAGGTACAATCGAGAGTCCCGAAGAGTCTACCAAGGATGTTAGATATTTAGAATGATTGGAAGTAAGATTTAAGTTAGTGTTAAAATCTCCAGTAAGTATAATGTTATTAAAGTTAGGAATAAGTGAAAAAATTATCGATTCTAGCTCAGTGCCATAGGAGGCATTAGGTGGTTTATAGACTACTCCCACTAAAACACTATCAGAAGTTGATTTAACTTCAACAAAGAGAAACTCGGTCGTGGGATAAGTAAGACTGGACTCACATCAACCACGGTCCCACCCAGACTATCATGCAGGAAAAGATAAACTCCACCACCCCTTCTCTCGTCTCTGTCTGTTCGAAAGATTGAATAGTTGTCAATTGTAACGAGGCTAGAGGGCATATTTGGAGTTAACCAAGTCTTAGAAACAGCTATTATATGGTAGGAACATGTACTGAAGAAATGCTTGAATTCTAGAAAATGTAACAAGAGAGACTGGGCGTTCACATGACAAATGCTTAAGGTATCCATGGATATATTAGGAGAAACATTTCATAAACAAAAAATTCAAAAATAAAAATCTCACGCAGCACGCGTAAAAATTGACTGAGACAAAGAACAGTCACCAACACACCCCAAACTAAGTGATTATAATTCAATTTAGAAAATCGGTAATGAGCACAAATAAAAAAGATACAAAAGGGATAATAAACAGTGTCGAAAACAGTGACGTATGTCTCTAGACAAATTCTCAACAAAAGTGGACATGATTTCGTAAATCGGTATCCGGATATCGGGAGAGCTATAAATATTAGGATGAAATGAGAACATTTAAGGTATCCGAGGCACACAATTAATCCAAATATTATACAATTATTCTCAAAAGGACCAAAATCAAGATTTAAAGCTACTAGCTTAAATATGAGATCAAGTTTGCTATCTGAAGATACATATATACAAGGTATAAAAACCGGAAAAATATTGAAGATATGTTCACCGACGGGCATCAAATTGGCAAACAATAATTATATCATAAAGAAATTTAAGTACCTCTTTATGCAAATAAACAAGATTAATATATAATGCAGAGCAAAAATTAGAGAAACACATATACCTAGGTAGAAGTAGCACTTATGTAAAATTAATGCTAAGGTTAGTCGGAGAAAAGTTAAAAAAATATTGGACTTAGCCCATGGTTGCTATTGAAGTCCCTCTACAGATTGTAGATTTGCAAGGTGTATTCTCGACGAACCGTCCTCTTTTCTACAAAAAATTCTTTCACCAGAAATCCAAAGATACTTGATTTTCTTGTCTCTTCGCAGACCGAGAGCAATAGCATATATTTTCCGGCTGAGTGGAGTTAAGGCATCACGAAGATAAATAAAGCGTTTTTCATTTCCGGTCCATCCCATATTCAATGTAGAAAAATCTCTTTTGACTTCACGTCTCTCGATAATTTTATCTCGTAGATCTTGGCGACTGAATTTAACTACGATGATCAGAGGGGTAGTAGGTTGTGTGAGAGATGGTGCTTTGATAATTCGGTAGCGGTTGACAACTTCATTCTTAGCAATTGGTATATTAAGAGCCCTGGCAATTGACTCAACGTTGGCCATAAGGTCCTCGTTGGGCTTCATTTGAAGATCATGAATTTCAAGCGTAGCATGTAAAGCCGCTTTGTCATTTACATTCTGCGCATGCTCAAGCGCAACCACTTTAGCCTTAAGGTCTTTAGCTTTCTTTTTAAACAGTACAAATTTCCTTAATTTGTACTTTAGAGTCGGCTTCAAGCGTATCAATACGACGAGTGTTATTTGAGAGGTCAGTCTCTATTTCCAAAAGGGTAGAGTTTAACTTCTCATTAAAATCCTGTTGTCGGGTTTCGAATTCACTGAATCTCGTTAAAATCTCACTTTGGAGCTCCGAGACAACTTGACGTAAAAGGTCAACGAAACCCGGAGGTAGAGCAGGCGCATTGACGGAAGTGGGAGTAAAGGGTACGGAATTTTCATTTTCGACGTCACGAGAATCACTATTCTCATAATTGGCAGCATGATTGGTATTAACTGCCGAAGAGGTGGCACTAGTAGTCGAAAAACTACATCCCTTGCAGACATAATCAATCTGCCCTATTTTAAGTTGATCAAAAGCTTTTTTTTTGCGATTCCAACATTAGCACAGGTCAAATGGAAGAGATTGCCACACTTTACACAGGCTATAACCTCAGGACCACCTCTTGAAATCACTACATTGCACTACGGACACGCTCTCATGGTATCGTAATTTAAACGTAATAAAAATAACTTTTTTGAAGAAGCTTGCACAGATTAGAAACAATTGAACGAATTAACAAAAAGTTAAAAGTCACAAACAAACCGGTCACAAGCACTTTTACGACATATCAACTTTATATACAGAAAAAGCTGAGATACTCAAGGAATCTCAGAAAACTGAAGCGGAGCGAATCGACATGTCCGTAACCGACTTTTGGACTTTCTTTTATACTACCCATTATAATTTTATATACTACATAAACTTTCTTCACACAAGTTACATATTCCACGGTTGACTCCATTTTGAAAAACTGTCACATCTCCCTCGACATTTATAGGAGAACCATAAAATGGAGCACATTTTTTACTTTTTATAATGTAATCTGTTTTGTTTTGTTTTTTATCCTGGAGAGGTTAAACTCTAAAATTATAAACTTTTTAATCATCTCTACAAAAATGATTTTACATATTATTATATATATATGTAGTCCATACTTTAAATTCTGACTTCAAAATGTGGTAAGCTCTTTTAGGTTATTAAATTATCATGCAATAATTTACATAATTTTAAAACTTAGGCATTTTATAAAAACCTAATGTAGTTTAGTATAGAGTCGAAGAAATGTAAACTATCCTGAGGAGGCTCCATGTCATGGAGCGAAAGCTATATGACTAACAAACTTATCGATCAGTTATTATTAAATGTGAGAAGTTGTAGGCTCCGGAAGCTACGATCATGGTTCTTTAAAAGCAACCAATCCCGACGCAACTGGAACGTGTACGTCATCCGCTTCTGCTCCTTCTGTCCTAGAAGGTAAGCAAGAGCGGGAAATTTACGCGAGAAAACATCAAGCAACACTGTTCCTTGGAGTCAGGTCTCTAGCCGCGGATGATCTTACGCGGCAGACGGGACAGTTGGAGATGAAGTTTCACCTCTGGATACTTTTTTAGAGCTACCAATCTTTGTAGAATGTTATGAGGAACAGTGTTGACGGACCAGATGAAGTGATCCCAGAAGAACAGCCTTTTGCATCCGGTTCGCGATGGAATGAGCCTGACGCTGGCAAGCCGGAATCTTGTTGAGTTGGCTAATAAATGAAGCTTTCATACCTCCAAGACAGCCGATTATGAGAACTACAAGATGGACTTTGAAGCCTTGGTACAGCCTGCTCAGCTCGAAAAGAAGTGCTTGATATTTCGCCCGTTTTTCTTCCTCCTTTGCCGTGATATTACCATCGGCTGGTGCCGAGAATTCAATCACGTAAATGATCTTGTTCTTCAGATCTTGGAGGACAATATCAGGCTTCGTAGCACTGATACGTTGAGTGGTCGAGAATGAGAAATTCCAGTAGATCTTACACTGCTCATTCTCCACAACGGACTCGAGTTCCCCCTGGGCGTATGGCAGGACGGGCAATAGATCAACACCATAGAAGTGCCTCAGATGGTAATATAACACTTTTAGAGCCGCATTGTGTCTCTCTATGTACCCGTATCGTGCATATTTTGAGCATCCACTGAGAACATGTCCAAGTGTTTCTGGCTCTTGCTTGCACGCTCGGCAGTTGGTATCGCCTACAGGTATATTCATTATGCGCTCGCGGTAAACTAAGGTGTCTATAACGCCATCTTGACAGGCAAAAAGAAATCCCTCAGTCTCCGATTTTAATCCAGCAGACTTGAGAAACATGTTGGACAGACCCATCGAGAGCTCTTCTCTACGTATAATGCCGTAGAATTTACCATGAAGGGGCTTGTCAGCATGTTCTCTTAGTAGAAGCGTATGTTCTGCTTCCTGTACACGACTTTTGAGCACCAAAGGTGTTAGTGATGCTAGGCCATGTGTAGTGTCGCTGGAATCAAATGGGAGGCCAAGCTCCTCTGCGGCCCTATCTGCGGCACGATATAGAAACGCCGCAGCATTGACGACTTCATGTTGATGTACTAGTCGCATAAGAAAATCTGTGCTATTTAGAACTGAGCAGGCTGTAGCCAGAACCGTTCTGCGATGAAGACACTCTAAGCTCAGCAAGCCTCTACCCCCAATGGCAATTCGAGGTACGGAAGATCTAGGATGATGACTTCGATGGATTGTCATCATCTTGCGTGTGCTTCGGTCAAGTTGCTTCAACTCATCGACGTTCCATTTTACTGCACCAAACGTGTAGAGCAGTATAGGAACGGCCAGCAAATTGGTCGCCTGGATCTTATTCTTTCCAGATAATTCGGAAACCCAAATTTTTCTGAGAATTTGGCGATACCTTTTTCCAAGGGCCGTTTTTAACGCAAGCACATCATGGGTTTCCGCTTGCGGTATTCCAAGATATGTATATGTTTCTCCAATACCAAGATGTTGAATGGTATTTCCGCCGATGAGTTGAACATCCTGATCGTGACCCGATGATGTAGTTTCTAGTCTTCCTTGGTGTAGGTGGACGCAGGCACACTTGTCCAGTCCGAAGGTCATGCCAATCGCTTTAGAGTACCTATTTACCGCCTCCACAAGGATGTTAAGGTCCTCTTTCGAGGAAGCAAAGAGTTTAAGGTCGTCCATGTATAAAAGGTGGTTGACCTTATGTTCTCTTTTGTTCGGCGGGCCACATAGGTATCCAGAGCTTTTGCCTCGGAGCACAATAGATAGAGGCAAGAGGGAGATGCAGAAAAGTATCGGACTTAGAGAGTCTCCTTGGAAGACTCCCCTCTTATATGTGATATAGCTTGTAGTCACTTGTCTTTTGTCAGATGTTATGACAAATCTTGTCCGCCACAAGAGCATAAGCTCTTTTATGCATCTCACTATTTTTGGATGCACCTCCATGCATTCAATGAGCTTAATAAGTAGCTCGTGGTTCGTGTTATCGAATGCCTTACGGTAGTCAATCCAAGCCATGGACAGATTGCGTCGATACCTGATCGAGTCCTGGGTGATACACCTGTCTATTAACAGGTTCTCCCTGCAACCTGCCAGACCTCTCTTGCATCCACGTTGTTCAACTATTGAACTCCATACCGGCTCGATAGATGTTAATATCCTGTCTTTGAGGATGCCAGTGAATAGCTTGTAGCTGGTGTTTAAACAAGCTATGGGCCTGTAGTTCTTTGGACTTGACAAATCTCCAGTCTTAGGAATCAATACCGTGCGTCCTTCCACTAGCCACTGCGGGACTGGTTGTTGTCCGTTTAAGAAAGTAGTAAATATACGAGCTAGATGTTAGTGCGTAGAAGTAAACTTCTTCCACCAAAAGTTGTTGATTTTATCTGGCCCGGGCGCTGAAAAGTTCTTAGTTCTAGCGAT
Source organism: Andricus curvator (assembly GCA_932195095.1). NCBI lineage: Eukaryota > Metazoa > Arthropoda > Insecta > Hymenoptera > Cynipidae > Andricus > Andricus curvator. The sequence goes on along the minus strand of CAKNYM010045900.1, from coordinate 26,743 downwards.
AACTTTCTTCACTTCTTCAGCAGTAATTAGTGGACACTCTTCCTCTGGACCTTGTAACCTTTGCCTTTGGCAAAAGTTACGAAAGAGTGATATATCTGAAGCGTCTTCATTTAGCTGATAAGTATCTCCATATACTTGTTCCCAGAAGACTTGAATCTCTTCGCGACTAGGCGGATTTTTAACGGCACGTGACGTTTTATTGAACAGACGGGAAGGATGAGTAGAAAAGGTGCAATTTTCCTGAATCCACTTTACTCGCCGTTCAAGGCGCTGTTTCGCTGTTGAAAGAGATCTCATTTTTTGCGTCCAGTGCTGCTTGATGGTCAACAGTTTACACTTGTTCAGCGTGTGATTTGCTTTCCTCAAGTTTCGAGCAAGTGCCCTAACTTTTGGAGTGAATTTTTTATTTAATGTTATGTAGCTAATCACGCACTGAATATTTGATGCATGCCGTCTCGCCGTTTCAATTTTGAATTGAAGCTGTGCAATACGCTCGCGAGTCTTACTCAGACGTACTGAAGTTTCGTTACTTCTACTGTCGCTAAGCAAGGACACCGCCTTCTCGTAAACAACGCAGTTCAGATTCCAGAGATTAACATTTTCGGGGAGCAAATCGGGGAGAGCAGTATTAGCTTCAGCTAATTTGTCCATCCTGAGAAAGACTTTTTGGTGGATAGATCTCCTATTTCTCATGTTAGCATTATCGGCTATCTGCAAAGGTGGTCTTGCTGGAACGGGTGGAATGTTCGATGGAGGATGTTGCTCTTCTTCTTGTTGATAAAGAGCTTCATATCCGTTTTTTCGCAAAAAGGATACCTGATCTCTTAAATACTGAGGCGTTTGATGAGCATATTCCGGGTGCATATTGACCCAACGGTCATGTAACCTCTGCCTCGGTTCGGTCCTATTGCCACTCCCAACTGAACCATGGCCTCCATCCGAGAGAGGCCTATTGTGGGTGGCACTGCGCGATACTGGTGTCGTAACCGCATAATTCATTGCATTGGGGAGTTAGCCCAAAGCAACGTGGCTGACTGCAAGAGCCGGAGCTCTCGGGCGATGGGGTCGCCACATCCCTACGCCTAATCCCTACGCCTCGATCAGTTATTATTATTATTATTATTATTATTATTATTATTATACCATTAAGCCATTTCCCTTTCGGGGTAGGCGTGACTTGCTCGGTTGGAAAATAGTATTGGGTATATGGGTGTATTGGTATAGAGTATATAGGTACAAGTTAGATAGGTAACTATATAGGTGTAAGGTAGATAGGTATATAGGTGTTAGGTATATATGTTTTAGATTGATCTGGAATTCTCGTGTCATTTATTCAAATGACACGTTTATTCCGCAACACTGCTCCGACCCAGGTTGCTGATCAATCTCTTTAGCGGTCACCCCAAGTGAAGAGCCTCACAAAATTGTTATGTATGGTTCCCCACTTGGGCCCATTAGAATCCAAGGTCTTTGTTTCAGGCTTCATTCATTCTATTGTCACTCTGTTTACAAACTATTTGTCGCCACACTTTTCTGTCCTGGCATACTACTCTAGCTTCCTTCACGTCCATGCATTTTTTCATGCAATCTCTTGTGTTTCTATGGCTTCTTACGTCTCTTCGGATTAATGTCTCATTTACTGTTTCTAACCATTCTTTCGGCGGTCTACCTCTAGGCATTCTGCCATTTACTTTACCTTTGTACACTTGTTTGGTCAGTCGCTCATCTTTCATTCTTTCAAGATGACCGAACCATCTTAACTGATTTCTTTCCCATGTGTCAACTATTGTCTCTTTTGCACCACATTCTTTGAGGATTGTCTCGTTTCGGACTTTATCCATCAGTGTTTTCCCGCATATTATGCGCAGAGGTCTCATGCCGATCGCGTTAATTTTACTTCTGTCCTTTTCTTGACATGTCCATGTTTCGCTACCGTATAGTACAGTCGGTACGAATATAGAATTATGTATGGCCATTTTAGCTTTTTTTGATATGTTTTTATTTGTTAGGATGGACCCTGCTCTACCGATAACCTGCTTACCCTTATTTATGCGCCTATCTAACTCCCCATCTATTTTTCCGTCGCTAGTGAATAGACTACCTAGGTATACGTACTTGTCAACTTGTTCTAATCTCTCATCATTTAGGACAATGTTGCACATTGTTTTCTCACTCTTTCCCTCAAACACCATAATTTTTGTTTTATTTACGTTAATTTTGAGTCCCATGTCCTTCATGCTTGTATGAAGTTTATTCAACATTCTTTGCAAGTCCTCGACTGATTCTGCCATAACAATCTTGTCATCTGCGAAAGCTAACCCACGTACCTAAACTGTTTGGAGATCTACACCTTCTTCGTCGAAGAGTGCAGTTCTTAGACACTTATCCATGAATATGATAAATAGCCACGAGGACAGAACGCATCCTTGTTTCACGCCTTGCGTAATATCGAACCAGTCACTCAGTTTCCCGTTTACCCTTACGCTCGCTTTACTACCTGTATATATTGTTTTTATTGCTTTCAGGAGCCCTCCATTTATTCCGTACTCTTTAAGAACTTCCCATAGTTTACTTCTATTTACCGTGTCAAATGCTTTCTCTAGGTCAATAAATGCACAGAAAACTTTCTTTCCTACTCTCAAGCTTTTTTCTGTGATCTGTCTTAGGCTAAATATCTGATCTGTACATGATCTTCCTGGCATAAATCCACTTTGGACTTCCCATATTTTTTCTTCTGTGATTTCCATTACCCTACGAATAAGTATTTTTGAGTATATTTTACTTACGGTACTTAGTAGGCTGATACCTCTGTAATGGCTGCAGTTGCTTTTGTCTCCCTTTCTTTTGTATATTGGTACGATAATCGCTTTTCTCCAATCGTCTGGGACTTTTCCTGTCTCGATACACAAATTTAGCAAGTCGCACAACCTGTGAGGCATGTACTCGCCACCGTATTTAAGGATTTCAGCGCTAATACTGTCTGCACCAGCAGCCTTACCGTTTTTAAAGTTCTTTATTATGTCTCTGACCGCAGTGACACAGACTTTTTCAATTGGGTTTTCTAATGCATTATGTTCTATGTCGCAGTTTTGTTGTCCTATATCTTCACCTTCTAATAGTTCTTTAAAAGAGTCTTTTAAAGCGTCTACTATCCCGTCTATATCATATAGCATTTCACCTTTGCTATTTCTCATGCTGGCAAACTCTGTACTTTTACTTTCCTTCAACTGTTTGTATAGTAGTTTCATTATTCCTCTAAAGCAGTTTTGTATTTTGTTCTCTTCTTCTGTTCTGATTTTCTCTTTACTCTCTTTGACTAGTCGTTTAACTTTCCTTTTTTTGTGTCTGTAATCATTCTTGAGCCTATTTCTCTCATCATCGCTAAGACCTGTCATGTTCAGCGTTTTTTTGTGCGATTTTTCTTTTTCTTTTCGGGCTGCCGAAATTTCATCATTCCACCACACATCGCCAGACTTTCTCCCTACCACTGCCGTACCACACACTTCAATCGCACTTTTAACAATGGTATCCCGTAATAAAGTCCACGCGCCCTCTATATCTTTATTCCTTTCAAGCGGCTCCCAAATTGCCTTATCTATGCGTTCGTTTATCTTATTCTGAAAATCTATTCGCACTTCCGGTTTCTGTAAATCTTCAACAGTAAATCAACAAAATTAACACCATCTTTAATAATTAAATGTTAAGTGTTTATTGCGGTTCCAATGTTTCCAAATAAATTTCGATTTATTCAGAATACTGTTTTTCTTCGAAATAATCCGTTCACAGATTAACAAAACGCGCCTTTTGTCTGAATAAATCGATCTTTTGATCAGCCGCACGGAGTGCGGTGCGCGCCCGCTCGTGTGACTCCAAAAGGCGCGCCCGCCGGAAGGTTAAATACGAACAAAGACCTTCACTTTTTTAGGGTGGTACACTTAAGAAATAATTTGCCACGTGTATGACATGGGCGGGTGCAACACAACAAACATTTGTCGTAAAATAACTGTTTTTACAAAGCACATCTTGAAAGTAAAGACTTCCATGCCTCTAAATAATGTGCGAAGTGCAAGGCTGCTAATAATTTTCTCAGACGGTTCGTACAAAAAATAGCGTGTGATACACGTGCGCACAGGCAATTTGCTACTCGTGTGATTGCAGCATTTGCCTTCAGCTCTTCGAACTCGTCTACTGCTGAAAGTTTCACGCTCGTCAGAAGTCGCCTATTTTACGCATTTATATCATGAATAGCTATTTGCGACTCCCACCTCTAAAATTGCACTTTAACTTCTTCTAAATAATGTGTAGAGTAATGGTGTTTTCATACTTCTGCTTGCCGGCAGTGGCGGGCAGCCTGCCTGCAGGGACTCCATAAGAGTAAATGAGAGGGACCATTCTCTATCTCTTTCACTCTTACGGATTTTCTGCAGGCAGGCTGCCTGCCTGTCTTAAAGCGACACATGCCAAGCGCTCCTGTCACTATTGTGAAGCAGCCTTTGGCGTGCAACTTTTCCGGTTGGGTGTTGCAGTACACAGTGTGTGATACACGTGCGTGCCAGATAATTACTACTCATGTGATTGCAGCACTTGCCTGCGGCTCTTGCTGTAAGTATCGCACTATTTGCAATCACGTGGCTTACGCACTTACATCACAAATAACTATTTTCACCTGAAACGTTACTCCTGACTTACCTAGGGTAAATTACTGTCTTTAAGCTTTAAGGGTGTCGGCTAATCGTACTTTTGGAATTTTTTGGATTTTATAAGTACAGCCTGTCGATAATTTAAGGGTCCAATGTCGGATGACCTTGAAATTGTATTTGTAAGTTGCTTGTAAGTGCTCTGACAGGTATGCGCGCCGTCAGTAGCTCTAATAGTACAGTCTTTCAGTAACAAAGGCAACATAAAACTGTAATCTCATGGTCCTCGCGAATGCTTCTCTGATGTCAGTGCTTTGCGTAAAAAAAATGCTTTTCAAACTTTTCTCGATATTAGGTTTTTGCTGTTTGTTGTCACTACATTTCTCCATTTCTGAATATGAATATTTTCACACCAAATTTTCATTTTCTGAGCACAAGAGCGTGTCTTGCATCATTCTATCGGCCTTAAGACGATGCATATTTGTATTGACTATGTATATTTTTTGCTACTTTTGAACCTGATTTTGTAAAAAAGAAACTTGATGTGATTGAATAGCTTGCCACGGATTTTTATATACGGAAATTCATCTATCGGAGTCGCTTGTCCTTTTATTTTCGCTAAATAAGTGACTGACTATATTATTGCAACTGTTTAAGTAGAGAGTTGTACAATGTGTTGCAAACTGAAATTTACTAAAATTTTGTTTCCTTAGGTATTCGGGTTCCTCGGAGCAGATTCTTACCAGTTAAAAAAACGTCTGATTTATTATTAGTTATGAGTAATTTGTACACTTTAAATAAGGGATCTTTGATGATGAGTGCTAATCGAATGTTTCCTACGACGCCGTTTATTAAATTAGGCGATAACCACTTCTCAAAGGTTAGTAATATAGCTTCACTTTAATGTAATTTGATAATAAGAATAATTAATAGTGAAATTATGTCTTAAAGAAAACTGCGAAAATTTACCAGGAGATGGTGCCATTCCGGAAAATGACACCCATGAGGTAAGTGATTGTTGCTTGTGATGCAATGAGAACGACGGTCCGACAAAAGCCCAGTCGTCTTGAATGCACAGAGCGACACACGGACGACCGTCTACTGCATTCTACCCGCAAGTGTCTCGAAATTTTTCTGAAACGCTGGCATGCTCTTCAGTATGGCCATTTTTTTCGTGAGTTTGGCTAGAAATAAACCAAAGTGAATTTTTTGGCATTTTTTGGAAAATAATATTTCGAAATCATTTTGAGTTTTTACGGTCCATCCTACTCTTCAGGCTGCGAACCAGCAAAACCTTAGCACCTCCGAGAGCAATAATAATTATCATGTTGACCAGCTTAGCAGAATACTTGTGGTACAACAGTCACAGCGCCCTTATGAGGTCTTTATACCTCTCTTCCTTTTCTCTCTCCTTAAAACCAACTATTAAGGCCCAACTATTGTCGAATGCATTTGATAACTTGGAAAACTTGGTAGGAGAGCAAATATCAAGTTTTACTACAAGTTCCATTGCACGTGCGCTAATTTTCCAACTTCCACTTCCCCCTACCAATTTCAGTGTTCACTCGCATCCACCTACCTTTTTTCAGCGGGTGAAATAGTCACCCTTCGAGTGACCCCCACTCTTCACTCTGATGATTTCTAAACGGTTCACTCGGGTGAATCGGAACCCACAATTAGCGCCGCTGATTGGCTCCGAGTGCACCCGAGTGCACTCTGTGAGAAACCTGAACAAACCTCTGGTAGGTCGTGTAAATTTAGACCCCTCTATAATTGTATAAATCTTTATAAAGATTTATAAGTTTTGAGGTTGTGTTTTTCACCTTGAATATTCCCCAGGATCGTTCAATTTCCAAAGTCCCGTCGACTTCTATCTGGTAAACTCCATCCACTTCTTAATTTTACCAATGTCATGAGAGTGACGGAGATGGTAGTAAAGCACTCCAAGTGTCGTATTGTGCCCTTGGATGTACGTTGTACGCCGCACAGTAGGCTAGAGCTGGAATTTACTATTGCTACAGGCTATAATTTTTAACCGATTCTGAGGTTTTTTTAAAGACGTGCTCAGTAGCGTAATGACACGCAGGCATGCGGATGATAGTCACGGCGTTGCCCTCATAGACCGAGACACACGTGCGGGCGTTGAAAATAAATATTTATTGTTATACATTATTAATTGAAGTTATTCAAATTAATTTGGTAATTATAATTATAAAATTATTTTGGATGAGTCCATTTGATGTTTGCAACATAATGGATGGCGCTGGAAGTCATATCAACATATAATTGCCACGTACAGCAGGGATGTCCACGGAAAGAGCAAAGAACGAAAATGACATCCCTGACGTTCGCATCAATCTTGAACAATTCGAGATAAAACTGTGTAAGGTTAAGAGGTTAGGACTATGACGCTCAAACTTCACTACACTACACAATTTTCAAAAATGTTCAAAATGTTCCGCGAATACACTCCTGCAAACTTGCAATACATTTTAACACTATCTATGTAATAAGTGATTAAAAATTTATTAAATGAATCCTTAGATGTTAAAAATTTTTACGAGCAAGTGTGGCGATGTCACAAAATCAGCAAACTCTCATCTGATACACGCATCACATACGCGCGCAGATGGCTTGTGCATCATGCGTACGCAATACGCACACGCAATACGCGCACCAGCAAAACTCGTCGCGATCCCATTCTTGACAACCGTAGCAAGGGTAGAGACGGAAAACATTAGATTTGTCACTAATTCTGATCGGAATCACCTTTCAAGTTAGGGAAATAAATTATCAGTAACAATGACTATTGATGTAAAACATTTGATAATTTTATCAAAAATAGTTTTTTTTTTCTTCGGAAAGCACCGAATTGTTGAAGTGAAGTAGGATATTCGAATCGAAGTTAATTCTCGTTCAAGAAATTCGCAAATGTAATGATTGTCATTAATTATGATCAATTATATCATAGTATAAATTTATAAAATTTAGATCAAAATTAAGTGTGCCTGTTTTTATTTTAGAATTTATGAAAAAAACTCATAATTGTATGACATATAGGCTCAAAAATGTATAACTGAATAATTTTTGAGAAATCTAAAAAGTTATACAGATATACATTAGACATTGTCACAAATATTCTATCAGTTTGTTCTACATAAAAAATTACTTTTTACAAAGAATTTTTTCACCTTTCAAGTTTCATAGGCAGACCAATTGACATAGTAGAAAAGTTAATCTTGGGATGATAATATTTTATTAAATAATATTTTTTTATTTAAAAAAGTTGAATTTTTAATTTTTTAAACATTTTTTGTTTGAACAATTTATTTAACAATATCTCCTACGAAAAAAGTAATATCATCATTCGATTCTACGGGAAAAATGACGTAGAGTCCATGTAGTAGACAATTTCTTTCTCAACCCTATTTCTTATGTAGTATACATAAACAATTACATCGTGCAGCACCCACTTAAGCATTTAATTATACTACTTAACAAATACGGGTTGAAAAAAAATGGTCTAACGCATGGACTCTTAGTAATTTTTTCCGTAGAATCCAATCGTGCTATTAGTTTTTTTGTAACAGACATTGTTAAATATAATGTTTAAACAAAATTTTTTTAAACAATCGAAAATTTTAATTTTCAAACATGAAAATTCATGTTTCAATGAATTATTCTCATCCCAACATTAACTTTTCTACTATTTCAATTGGTCTGCCATAAAACTTATTAGGTAAAAAAATTGTTTATAACTTTATGAGTTGTTTGTAAGTTTACCACTTATGACCATTTTTCGTTATTAATACCATTCTAATAGTAAATTAAAACGAGTTTAAGACGAAATAAGTTTTTTTTTTCTAGAACAAACTGATATACTGTTGGATTTGTTTAAATAAATTGTTTATAATTATTAAACAAAATTGTAATACAGTAAACTTTCTTTTATTTCCGTGGCCTTGAAACATACACATTCCATAATTTCAAGGCTGGAGGGGCCCCCACCTCTACCGCGAGTCGTGGGGTGATTTTTGGCAAGCGACGTTCATTGGCTGCTCCGGCCTTGTATCTCTGCGCTTGCTCTAAGCAACTTTTTCAACTGCGCGTGTGCCGAAAAGCGCGGGTCTATTTGAACTCAATAAATACTATCAATAATAATACAGATAAATACACCCGACATTCCTAGAACGGCTGACCCACGCAGTTTCTCAGCTCAAGGGGCGAGAGACGGTTGCGACTCTCGCCTCGGAAGGGCTGGCAATGCACGAGTACTCAGTCGAGTATATTACACAATATGATGCATTCCAAGTGGAAACGGTTCAGACGGTCCTGACTTATTGCGCAGTTGAAAAAGTTGCGGTTCGCTGGCCAGTGTTTTTGTTTTTACGTCCGGCGTGACAAAGATAACATTTCCTGGAAATAGTACAATTTGCCAACTAAAAATCAATATAATAGATTCAAAAAACCACTCAAATATTTCGCGGACTAGACTAGTGAGTTTTGTGGCATGACGACGTCGTGGGCATGGAAGGATGGGTGGAAATTTCAGGAAGGTTATAGCATAGTTCTTGACATAGGAGTGCAGACAACTTTTTGGAAAAAATATTCCAAACGTAAAAGTAAGATACAAATGTTTGGATAGTAATAGATTTCAAGTGTGGAATGCTAGGATAGGTGAAAATGTCAGTCGTCAGGAAGGTTAGGACATCATGATACTGCAACTGCATACGCCTTTTTTGAGATAATGTTCTAGACGTAAAGGTAAGTGATAAAGAGTACCCGGTTCTGATCAAATCGATCTGACTTTTACGTTTAGAATATTTTCTCGAAAAAGTTGTCTGCATTCCCATGATGTCATGCTAAAATACTCAATTTAAACCAACGGGGGCGCTCTTCAAGCCTCTTTTTTAATTGGTCAGCCACTGACGTGGGTGTGACCATACAGCCCGTAAAGGGACCGTGGTGAGAGATGACGGAACTGCGCGATTTGAAATAAGCGTATATGGGGGTCTTGAAAATAGGTGACGTTTGAAATAGGGGATCTTTGAAATAGAAGGAAGTTTACGGTATCATATTTGTGATTTCTAAGTCTGCCTTCATTAGTTCTAACTAATAATTACTTTATTTCAGGGATTTATTCAGAGATCAAAAATCATATCGTTGAAATGAACCACTTTGCCGCTGTATTTGCAAAAGTATTGTTAAACACGAAAACAAATACACAAATTGGTTGCCTTACGTTTGTGAGGAATTTAATGCAGAGTATTTTTAAAAAATCTTCAATTGGTTCATAAATGTATCCTGTGGACCTGTTTGTCTGCAAAAATTCATTTCCCGACTACAGCTACGCAACGAGAAACGAGCGTTCATTTAGGATTTTTGCCTGCGCGCCGCGCCGGCGATACATTTATCCCGTGTGTCCTTTAAGATGTGGCCTTTAAGGTGGATTCCTAATTTTGAAATACACGATGTACTCGTGCACAGAGCCGCCAATTTATTTCTACAGTAATTTTTCGCAAATAAACTATTAAGTGAAAAATGAAATCAGTCAAATATTTGTTTTCACATTTAAAATGATTTTTTATCGATGAAATTCATCAAGAATAAACTCATCAAGTTCATATCGAATTTGAAAAAAATAATTTTAGATTCCAACCAAGATATTATCAAGCGAAAAAATTAATTTAAAGCATATTTGGATTTAAAATATCTTTGTATTTTAAATATGTGGACCTCCGTATGAAAAGGATCCTTATAGATAAACATCGCTTTAAGATAGGGGTAGAATACTATATACAGGGTGTCCCACAAGAACTATGGTTCCTTTTAGGTTGGTAGGGAAGGAGTAAAAATAAGCAAAGAAGTCCCCCACAAATGGAAACTACAGGGGGGTACAAATTGTATTTGGGTGTGAGCATGTGTGGCGTTCTCACGCCACGACGAACAGACAGTCCCCCACCTAAGCGCTTGACGTAGTAATGTCATTGACTCCATCCGCTAATGTTCGAGTTTGTCAAACTAAAAAGTAACTTGTTTTAAATTTTTGTACACAAACATAAACGTAATAAATAATTATCGGTAGAATATAGTCCTGTGGAACATATTTTGAAAAATTCTTTTTTTATATAATGGCATTTTTCATATTTTTTTACAGTTTTTCAAATTTTTAGTCTAAATTTATTTAAAAGTTTTGCTGCATTTTTGAACTTTTCACAAATTAAAAAAAAAATTATCCACTTTTTGCAAGTTTTGTCATATTTTCCATAAACATCCATAAACAACTAATAAAGCTAAAATTTTCACCCCAAAAAACATTCCAAATGGAAATTGGGGAAGGTGAGGAAAAATCGTTCGCCCCAAAAAACGTTCGCCCCACATAGGAAAACTAACAAAAAAGAAACAAATCTCCCGCATGCGCTTAAATGAGGCTAACTTTGCATGAAGGCATGAATAGATTTTACTGAACATGACGTTTCATTCTTGTCACTCTTACTTGGCCATTGCGAGTCACTCACCTTCCCGCTTTTTTGATTTTTAATAGCCATATTTATACCAAAATTGCGACGTCAATTCAAGATTTAAGTGACAAAAGGGTTGTTCGTCATAAAAAGCAGGAAGTTGAGTTACTCTAAATGGCCAAGTCCAGAGTGACAAGAATGAAACGACATACACAGTAAAATCTATTCATGCCTTCATGCAAAGTTAGCCTTATTTAAGCGCATGCGGGAGGTTTGGTTCTTTTTTGTTAGTTTTCCTACGTGGGGCGAACGTTTTTTGGGGCGAACGCCTTTTCCTCACCTTCCCCAATTTCCATTTGGAATGTTTTTTGGGGTTATCTGGATATTGTTTTGTATACTTTTATCAATTATATGAGGTCATAAAAATTTATAATTATAATCATCACAAATAGACATAATGATTTAGTGATATATAAGAATTTGAATTGGACGAAGTTTCCGCTAAAATGATATTGAGTGCAAAAAAGTAAAAGGCTGAACTTCTCTTACAAAAAAAAAATCACTCGACTAATAATTGTTGTATGGTCTGGTAGTTGGTCGCTTTTTTCTCACCTTCAATCAACTACCGCTAACCATGCTTTACTAATCTGAATAATCATTAAGAGTACTGAAAATGTACACAAGTCGAAAAAGTGCCTCTCCCCCGTAGCGCATACGATATTTGTTATAACAAATGGATGATTTCAGACATTCCTTGAAATACAGTCATGATTTCAGTCCGTATTAGATTTTGAATAAAGAAGAATGAAATTTATGTTATCTTAGTCTAAATGATAACAATTCAACACAAAAGTTGCTGGCAATTTTTGGTAATTTACGGTAATTTCAGAGGTGATTCATGGTCACTTACTATGAATTGCCAAACATTAAATTTAAACATGTCTACTTTGCGGAGATTTTCGGTCACTTGTGGTAATTTTACAGGTCAATCTTTTTCAGCAGTTTAAGTTGGATGAAGATCAGACAGGGTTCGAGGAAAGTACTAGGGGTGGTTTTTTTAATGCTGTATAATATTATTGTAGGAATAACGATATCTGCTAGCACCTTGGAAAGGTGTCTGGTGTAACAATTTGTAATTTAAATTTTTTTTGCTGCTTTAGTTAAATGCAACTGAGACGGCGTTCGTTAAATGTACTGGGGGTGGTTTTTTGGGCTGTCTAATATTATTGTGGGGATGGAGATATCAACTAGGGTCTCGGGAGAGGGTATCCGGTGACTATTTTTAATTTGAAAATTTTTTGGCTGCTTAAGTCGAAGTCAAATGAGACGGCGTTCGTTAAATGTACTAGAGGTTGTTTTTTCGGCTGTCTAATATTATTATAGGTGTGGCGATATCTGTTAGAGTCTTGGAAAGGTGTCTGACATGACAAGTTTTAATTTGAAATATTTTTGGCTGCTTAACTGGAAGACAAATTAAGGTGAGGTTCTTTAAATATACAAGGGGGGGTTTTTTAGGGTGTCTAATTTTTTTTAGCGATGTGAGTATCGACTAGTCTTGTAAGAGTGCGGGATGTAACTACCTTTAATTTTTAATTATTTTGGCGAACCTCGTCTTAATTGAATTCGAGTAAAGCAGCCAAAAATTTTTAAATTTCAAATAATCACCCCACACAGTTTCCCAAGACTTGATTAGATATTTCTATCCCTAAAATAATATTTAAAAACCCTAAACAAAACAACGCCTCATATATTTAACAAACCCCGTCTCGGTTACCCTCAAATAAAGCAGGCAAACAAATTTCGAATTAAAAATAGTCACCTGATACACCTTTCAAAGACTCTATTTCATATCGCTATACTTGTAATAATATGATACAGCCTCAAAAAACCACTACTAGTACATTTAACAAACTACCTCTCAGATGCCTTCAACTAAAGCAGCTAAAATAATTAAAAATTAAATGTAGTCACATCCGGCACTCTCACAAGACTCTAGTGGATACTCTCATCACTAAAATAATAGCAGACGCCCAAAAAACACCCCTAGTACATTTAACGAACCTCATCTTAATTTCCTTCTAGTAAATCAGCCAAAAATATTTCAAATCAAAACTTGTCATGTCCGACACCTTCCCGAGACTCTCGTAGATATCCCTATCTCTACAATAGTATTACACACCTCCAAAAAACCACCTCTAGTACATTTAACGAACCCAGTCTCAGTTGCCTTCATCTAAAGCAGGCAAAAAATATTCAAATTATAAATAGTCAACCCAGACACCTTTCCAAGACTCTAACAGATATCGCCATACCTACAATAATATTACACAGCCTCAAAAAATCACTCCTAGTACATTTAACGAATCCAGTCTTAGCTTCCTTCAACTATAACTGTCAAAAAATTTTAAAAAATTATGTTTGAAATAATCACCACACGCACTTTCCCAAGAGTTTATTAGGTATCCCGATCCTTGCAATAATATTCAACAACCCAAAAAAATGACACCTGGTATATTTAACAAACCCCGTCTCAGTTGATGTCTCTATCCCTACAATAATATTAGACAGCCCAAAATGGAAACGAATGAGTTTGATGACGTCTTTTATTATATTCGCTAAGTAAAGAAACCTCATTCCAAGGCAATAAAATCATCTCTGCATGTACGTCATTAGAGGGATTTTTGCGGGCGTATATTTGCACTTTAAAATGCTTCCGGAACAAGTAATTTGGTACTTTTTGTTAAACGCGTGCACTGGAATCATCAAGCATTTAATTATGACTCTGACGTGTCGCATTTTTTCAATGGAATTTTATCGACATTTTTTGTAACGTTTACAACAATACAAATTGGAAAGACTAATGAATTCAAAATAAATCACAGCTTATTCTAATGAATGCAGAAGTGTTAAAAAATTTGTAATAAGTTCAAAAGTGTTCAAGAGAATTCTACAGAATTCAAGGTAAATCTACAGAATTCAAGAGTCTTTTACAGAATCTAAGATAATTTTACGGAAATCAAGAGAGTTCTACCCAATTCAAGAGAATTCTACAGATTGCACGAGAATTCTACTAAATTCAAGAGAATTCTGTACAACTCAAGAGAATTCTGCCAAACGTAAGAGAATTCTATAGAATTCAATATAATTCTACAGAATTCAAGAGAATTATACAGATTTTAAGACAATGCATAAATAAAGAGAATTCTACTGTATCTACGAGATATTTATACAAACTTCCAGAGAATTATGATTAATTCAACGGAATTCTGCCTAACTCTAGAGAATTCTCTTGAATTCGAAAGGATTTTGCTGATTTCCAGAATAATCTGCTGAATTCGAAAGGAAACACGATAATTTGACTAAATTTAAGAAGATGCTGCCTAGGAGAATTCTACTGAATTTAAGAGAATTTGCCAAAAGTGAGTACACTTATGATAAGTGATTTCTGTGCGAAGTGCTCCAGTTTCAATGTTGCTGAGACTCGAGGAGTGAAAGCGAAAAAGTATTCAAACCGATTTGAATATTCAAACCGGTGTATTGTATTGAATTTAAAGTTAGTTATTTGATCAAGATCATAATATTGTATTTATTTTAGTTTAACTAAAAGAAATAGAAAGGAAACGAAATAATCGACTATAGATGTTGATGATGTTGACATAAAGTGAGCTTTAACCTGAAAATTCAATACTTTGATTTTGCTTTTGATAAAATATAAGAATTAAATATGAGGTCAGTCTGTGGGTTGAGACTGATTCAAAAGTTAATAAATTAAATGGGAGAGGAAAACTAGTTTACAAAAGGAAAAAAGCAAAGTAAATTCAAAATTAAAGTGGAACGTTTATTGCTAATACTAGTTATATTGGAAGGTCGTGCCTTACTATAGCCGTGTAGGTATTGGGATTTTTGAATTTGAGATGTAAATGGGGGGGGGGGGGGTATCACGCGCCTTGGATTCGAGAAAATGTTACTGGGGGCAGCCAGTGTGGTAGGTGGTTCACTTGCGGAGACGGTAATGGAGACGATGTGCCAGTCGGATGGAATCATGGGAGATCCAGGGGGGGGGGGTCCTCGGTTTGGGCCTTCTTCGCTCGGGCAAGGGTTGGAGTGGAGAAACCAGGGAGATGTGGCTTGGGCCGAAGCCCGAGGAGATCTGACTTCTTGGTCTCGCGGACCGTACTTTTATGTACTTCGCTTCGGCCGCGGCGCACCGTTTGCGACGCAGGCGAGTAGGGTTTACCAAATATTATTCGTGGTTATAAATATTATTTATAACCATGAATATAATTTGGCGGGCATCAAATATATATTCACTCTTTAGCGGATACTCTTTTTTAAAAATAGCAGCATGATTCCAAAGTTAAAAAATATATAATTTTATAATGCTTGTTGCGCAAATAAACAATTTGATTTTAAGGTTAAAGTGCACATACGTCCCGGCATCCCATATATATAATACTGTTGAACAGGGCCGGCGCAGCCCATATTTTGCATGTCTGGAATTTGGAGTTTGTAAAGGGTGAGGGAGTGGGGTGTGTGTGTGGGGGGGGGGTATTTTTTTAGTTTTTGTTTATTTTGAAGAGATGTTTCTTCTTCGTACACCATTCCTGCAGATAAATGTGTTTATAATTTTATTTGAATCTAATTTATCCAAATAATCTTGGCGAATATATATCAACAGATTATTTAGCCGCTTTTACCCCATTGTGGATCTTAAATACCTTTAAAGCACCACCTGCACGAAAAAGGCAATTGCGATTCGTTAATTGTGAATGAATTATATGAATATGAATATAAAAATAATATAAAATATAAAGCTAATGAAACTGAACAAATGTTAAAAAATGATTAATATCGTAATGAATAAGAAATTAGAAAAATGTTATAAAACATAGCCTGCTACAAATTATTCCTCAAAGTTTATTGATTTTTTACACGATTTTTGAAATATTTATGAAAATATAAAAAAGAGCATGAAAAATCTCAGTTAGAAAATTTCGAAAACGATGCAAAATTTCGAAAAAGCAATAGTTTTTTATAGAATTTTTGTAGAGACGACATGTTCACGATTGGCTTGCCAATAAAATATGTTTTTGCACGTAGAAAATAAGGAGATACGTATTTTTTTAAATTACCTTAGCGAAATTTATACATTCTTTATGAAAATTTGGAAATTTTAAGGATGAAATGAGTTTTTTGCCATTTTTAGTTTAAAAACGCTGCCATTTTTGCAATTTATAAGGTATCAAGGTTTTTCTTATTTGAGTTTATCTAGTTTTTATGCACACTTTCAAAATCCACAAGAAAATTTCAAAAATAATACAAAATGGTAAAGATATTTTTAATTTTTGAAAGAAAGAAAAAAAATAAAAAACCCCACCCTTTTTTAGAAATTTTCAGGAGTTATAGGTACTAATATAGTCGACCTACTATACATTTTTTTGATAATTGTTTGTTTTCCGAGAAAGCTGTTTGGATTTTAAAAAAATTACAACACGACATTTTCTCAAAATATGTAGCTACATTTTTTTCGTTGCAATTTTCAAGAGTGATGGGTAATAAATATTTGAAGCGAACTAAGTCTTAGTTTTTCCCGGAAAAACGAAGGAAAAGTAACCAGCTTTGCCGTTTTTGACGCATTATATCGTTATGTCCAATAAAATAGCATTTTACTGATTAGAAGTAAAAAATAACAGTAAAATGGAATACATGCGAGAACAGTAAGAAAAAATATAATTTTTTTTCTCCCCAAATACAAATACACTCTTGATTTATAGTTTATGACAAGTTGACTGTATATTATCTATCACTCCTAAAAATGTCAACGAAAAAAAAGGTAACTGTTTTGAGAAAATTTCGTGTTTCAATTGTTAAATAAATCGTGACAGCTCTATTATTTTGTATTCTTTCCTCATTTGTCTTCTCGGCTTCGTGAGAGTGAAAAAAACTTGATAAACTGAAACAAGAAAAACATAAAATCTCAAAAATTGCAAAAAGGCAAGGTTTTGAAAATCAAATTAAAAAAAATTTCCTTCCGAAAAATACAAAATCCAGCCGATTTATTCTGGTATTAACCCCATATATATTATTCTAAAACATATTAAACTTACGGTTTTCGGTATCGCAGTCAGTTCCCTTCGTCTTTTGAGGAGTGTTTAAGATTTTATTCTTATTTTCTATATCACAATTATTATTCTCGCTAACATTAAAAGAGCTGATTTTTTCAGAATTCCTGAATTTTTTTAGTAGGATTTTTTGTAGCAGAATGAAAATATTTGAAAAAAAGAATAGTCACATTTGGAGAAAGTTATTGGCACTCTAAAATTGGGATTCCTTTCAATTGATTGAACCCTTTGCGGCATGGTGGGAATACGTATTCCCACCTGTTTTCATACTATTTTTTGCGATTTTATAGTAGTTTTTCATCGATTTAATCGAAATTTTTTGTAGTTTTATGATCATAGGAAGTTCAAGTATCAAAATTTGTAGACAATACTTTCAAATCGATTGTTAATTTTTTAATAATTATAAACAAAGTCCAAAAAACAAGCCAATATTTGATAAAAATTCATTATTAGCGTGAATTTTATCCAGATTTTTGTGAAAATTAGTATACAGGAGTTTTTCGGGTTGCTGATCAAGAATCTGTACTCAGATTTTGAAAATTCAAAATGGCGGTTCCAAGATGGCGACCGAAAATGGATATATTTTGTTATTTTGTTGAAAATCAGTGTAAAGGGGTTTATGGGGTCGCTGATTATGAATCTGAACTTAGATTTTGAAAATTTTTAAATGCCGATTACAAGATGGCGGTCAAAATTTGATATATTGCTTATTTTTTTGTTGAAAGTTGCCATATTGGATCCGCCATTTTGAATTTTCAAAATCTGAGTACAGACTATTGATCAGCGACCCCAAAAACCCCTGTATACCAATTTTCAACAAAATCAAGAAATATTTCAAATTTTGGACGCCATATTGGATCCGCCATTTAAAATTTTCAAAATCTGAGTACAGACTCTTGACCAGCGACCCCAAAAACCTCTGTATACCAATTTTTAGAAAAACATGTTTCTCTGAAAAATGTATGCCGCAAAGGGTTAATTAAATCCGAGACAAACGGTACAAATTATTATGAAAATAAGTCTTCAATTTTTTGAAAAATCCAAAATGCAGTAACTCTTGGGAAACAAAGTTGTTCAGCAAAATATCTGAGATGCTTTTTTCTTTTTATGAGTTGTGCAAGTTAAAAAAAGTCGAAGAGATGACGGTTTAACGTTTTTTAATCTGACATGGAATATGTAAATAAATCGATAACCATTCTCTTTAATTTTTAAAGAAATAATTATTGTAAACAAACAATATATTTTAAAACTCTAAACTTACGATTTTCTTCATCACAGACAGTTTTCTTCTTCTTTTGAGTGTTTACGTTTTCATTCCTGTTTTCTAAGTAAAAAATTTCATCCTTACTAATAGCACACGATCTAAAGCTATGAGCGCAATTGTTTCTTCCTTTTTCTATCGATAAAATATAATTAAAGGGATTACTTGTAGATTTGATATGTTTGAATATACACTCGAAAAGATTCGCGTCACAAATCGTCAGAATTCCTGATTATTCTGACTATTCTCTTGAGTGTTTACGTTTTCACTCCTATTTTCGAAATCACAGTTTTTATTTTCACTAATATTACAAGAACTAAAGATATCATCTTTCTTACGCAGAAAAAAACGGTGTAAAAGCTGCGTTTTTTATCACTTTTTTATTCTTTTTTGCTAACATTCGTGTCTGACAATCACTTCGTTTACGTTCAGCCATTTTGATTGTAAAAGAGATGTTCTCAGTGCAAAATTCAATCTAAAACTGAGCACTCTGGCCTAACTGTGTCTCTGTTCTTGAAACAGATATATTATCAAAGTAACCGAAATGAGTGGAAATAACCATAATCATAGGGGGAAATTCCGTGCCGTGGACCTCCGGTTGAGCGACAACTCGAGAACAATAAATTCAGAACTATACACATCAAAATTTTACAACTCCATGGTGACGACTCGTACAAACTTGGAAGTTTAAATTCTTCATCGAAGCTAGGTACTTAGTGAAGGGCGTGAAGGGTACACAAAATTAGGTATCACCGATAATATTGCCGAAAACAGAAATCGAAAACGAACAGTGCAGAACTCAGACAAGAGATATATTTTTGAAGCAAAAGTAAATTATTATTTTTTTATCTTTCCATCCAGTTTTCCATGTATGGAATTTCCATGGTTGGAAATTTACATGTCTGGAGTTCTCCATGGCATCCATGCTGGCTGCGCCGCCCCTGCTGTTGAATATCAGTAAAGTACGGGTTTCATTTTATCAAAAAAGCATATTTGATAGTTTTCTATTTTAAATACAAATATTTGCTTACGTTGAAATAATCTTCGCAACAATATACTGTTGACGTTAAAGATGTGGTAGGGCACATGTCACGACGAACAATTTTGTACCATTTTTTTCGTTCCTCACCTTTGGGTATAGATAAGAATAGTTTTCCTGAATTTTTGACAAACGTGTTCTTGCATTGAGGCACAAAACACCAATGGTAGCGCTGATTTTTTTGCATTTTTATGAAAAAAGCGTGAATCGCCCGGCTTATTTACAAGCGTCTGGCGGCTAGCTACGTCACATCAAGATGGCGCAATGGGTGCGACAGAAATAGGAATTTTAAATGTGTACAAATTTTTCTTTTTCAAATATAAATTCGAATAAAATTTTTTTTTTACAATATGCTGGTATTATTAGTATTTCCCTTGCAGGGTAGGCAACACTGTTCCGACCCAGGTTGCTGATCAATCTCTCTAGCGATCACCCCAAGTGAAGAGCTTCACAAGGTGACAATTATTTTAATGATTTTAAATCTAATATTCCAAGCAGAAAAAAGTTTATATATATACAGATGATTTCTGAATTTTCTTATTAAAATATTGAAAGAAATTTTCAATTAATTTGAGTAATTTGAAAAGACTACAGAATATTTTGAAGAAATTTTAACATTTTGGGGCCTTTTAAGGGATTTCATAGACATCCGCGGAATTTTCGTAATAATTTTAATAACTTTTCTAAGAATTTGTTCACAAGAATTCAGAAATTTCGCAATACATATAAGGGTTGTAAATACTCCAAAGTATTTCCAAGAATTTGACAGATTTTTTCAAGATTTTAGACTATTTATAATGATTTGAACAAATTTTCAATTTATTTTCATAATATGGATTAAAAAAAATAATAAAATAAAATTCTAGAAGAGATATTTTAAAATTTTCCTCAAAGTATTTTAACAGATTTCAAAGTTAAAATAACCTTCAACTCTAAGAGACAAAACTAAAGAAGAAAGAAACATAAAACTTCAGCGCCTCGAATGGTCCATGTGCGCATCTTAACACTAGTCAACAGCGCGCTTTTACAGAATAAGGTCGTATCACGTCCCAATCCCAAAACAAATAAACTATAAATTCTTAAAAAATAAAATTTGAATCTCCCAGTAATGTGGTCCTTTCTTGCGCGATTATTTTGAAATTCTGTTCCCGTTCACGAACAATTTAATTCACTTTCAATAAAAAAAAAAAAAAGTATCACAAAGCGGAAGTCAAAAGTGCACATTATCAATTGGCAGGAGTCTTCGAGGACAAAAAGCGAAATAATTGAGGCAGCTTTTAAAATTTGGGTGATGTTTGCGATTTTCATAAATTGAGCTATTTTGATTATCCGGGGGAGGAGGAATTATACTCTTTTTATATTATAAATCATATTGCAATAAAACACTTTATTCGTACATTTGGTGGAAAATTCATAAGTTAAACAAAAATAATTAAATTTATATACAATTCAGGTGATTTTGAATTATTTTGAGATATTCGAGGGAATTTTGAATTTATTTTAACGGTCTTAACCCGGAAAAG
This sequence comes from Andricus curvator, assembly GCA_932195095.1. Taxonomy (NCBI): domain Eukaryota; kingdom Metazoa; phylum Arthropoda; class Insecta; order Hymenoptera; family Cynipidae; genus Andricus; species Andricus curvator. The sequence continues at coordinate 5,700 of CAKNYM010045900.1, read as the reverse complement.
GTAATGTGAGTCACTTTTACTCATATTTTGAGTTTGATAGCACCCTGTGCCCGCCAGTGTCGCGTAGGTCACCCCTCCGCCCTGTGTATTCTCTCACCAGTTAGTTGACCTTCGAGTGGCGTGGTGAGTGGACGTCCTGAAGGATTCCCCTAATCAGTGAGTATTTTCTTTTGAAACTCAGTGAGTCTCGTTGACTCACTGTTACCCTTACACGTAAAATTGTGGGAGTAAATTTGACTCATGATTTCCATCAATGGAGTACCAATACCTGGTCTTTCTCACTGATTTTCAGAAAAAAATTTAAGTAATAATATAATAATAATAATGATAGTTTTTTCTGCATCTCCCTGTTACCTCTATCCATTGTGCTCCGACGCAAAAGCTGTGGATATCTATGCGGCCCGCCGAACTGAAGAGAATATAAGGTCAACCACCTTTTATACATGGACGACCTCAGACTCTTTGCTTCCTCGAAAGAGGACCTTAGCATCCTTGTAGAGGCGGTAAATAGGTACTCTAAAGAGATTGGCATAAGCTTCGGACTGGACAAGTGTGCCTGCGTCCACCTACACCAAGGAAGACTACAAACTACATCATCGCGTGACGATCAGGATGTTCACTCATAGGCGGAAATACCATTCAACATCTTGGTATTGGAGAAACATATACATATCTTGGAATACCGCAAGCGGAAACCAAAAATGTGCATGTGTTGAAAACGGCCCTTGGAAAAAGGTATCGCCAAATTCTCAGAAAAATTTAGTCCTCCGAATTATCTGGAAAGAATAAGATCCAGGTGACCCATATGCTGGCCGTTCCTATACTGCTCTACACGTTCGGTGCAGTAAAATGGAACGTCGATGAGTTGAAGCAACTTGACCGAAGCGCACGCAAGATGATGACAATCCATCGAAGTCATTATCCTACATCTTCCGTACCTCGAATATACCTCCCTCGAGATAAAGGGGGTAGAAGCTTGCTAAGCTTAGAGTGTTTTCATCGAAGAACGGTTCTGGCTACAGCCTGCTCAGTTCTAAATAGCACAGATTCCCTTATGCGACTCGTACATCAACATGAAGTCGTCAATGCTGTGGCGTTTCTATACCATGCCGCAGATAGGGCCGCAGAGGAGTTTGGCCTCCCATTTGATTCCAGCGACACTACGCATGGCCTAGTATTACTAACACCTTTGGTGCTCAAAAGTCGTGTACAGGAAGCACAACATAGGCTTCTACTAAGAGAACATGCTGACAAGACCCTTCATGGTAAATTCTACGGCATCATACGTAGAGAAGAGCTCTCGATGGGTCTATTCAACATGTTTCGCAAGTCTGCTGGATTGAGATCGGAGACTGAGGGATTTCTTTTTGCCTGTCAAGACGGCGTTATAGACACCTTAATTTACCGTAAGCGCATAATGAATGTACCTGTAGGCGATAACAACTGCCGAGCGTGCAAGCAAGAGCCAGAAACACTTGGACATGTTCTCAGTGGATGCTCAAAATATGCACGCTACGGGCACATGCAGAGACGCATTGCGGCTCTAAAAGTGTTATATCACCATCTTAGGCACTTCTATGGTGTTGTTCTATTGCCGGTCTTGCCATACGCCCAGGGGGAACTCGAGTCCGTTGTGGAGAATGATCAGGGTAAGATCTACTGGAATTTCTCATTCTCCACCACTCAACGTATCAGTGCTACGAAGCCTGATATTGTACTCCAAGATCTGAAGAACAAGATCATTTACGTGATTGAATTCTCGGCACTAGCCGATGGTAATATTACGACAAAGGAGGAAGAAAAACGGGCGAAATGTCAAACACTTCTTTTCGAGCTTAGCAGACTGTACCAAGACTACAAAGTCCATCTTGTAGTTCTCATAATCTGCTGTTTCGGAGGTATGAAAGCTTCATTTCTTAGCCAACTCAACAAGATTCCGGCTTGCCAGCGTCAGGCTCATTCCATCGCGAACCGGATGCAAAAGGCTGTTCTTCTGGGATCACTTCATCTGGTCCATCAACCCTGTTCCTCATGACATTCTACAAAGATTGGTAGCTCTAAAAAAGTATCCAGAGGTGAAACCTTCATCTCCACCTGTCCCGTCTGCCGCGTAAGGTCATCCGCGGCTAGAGACCTGACCCCAAGGAACAGTGTTGCACGATGTTATCTCGCGTAAATTTCCCGCTCGCTTACCTTCTAGGACAGAAGGAGCAGAAATGGATGACTTACACGTTCCAGTTGCGTCGGGATTGGTTGCTTTAAGGAACCATGATCGTAGCTTCCGGAGCCTACAACTTCTCATAATGAATAATAGAAATAATTTATTATTTTGTTATATGTTAATTATAATTAATTATTATTATTAATAATAGCCAACGGCCATACCACGCTGAAAAACCCAGTTCTCGTCAGATCACTGAAGTTAAGCAGCATTGGACGCGGTTAGTACTTGGATGGGTGACCATTCAAGAATACTGACATGAGTGCTGTTGGCACATCGTGGGTGTGGTGAGCCCACACTTGTAGTTATTTATAACTACAAGAAAAACCTAGAAACACTACCCGAATCGGGTAGTGTCACGCCTACCCTGAAAGGGAAATGGTTTAATGGTATATATATTATTATAAAATTTAGATACCATTTAGGATTTTTATAATAATAGTTAATTAAAATTAATGTTAATGAATTAATGACGGACTGGCGTGAGGTAGCGAAGGAATCACGTTTGGTCAATTTAAGTCAATGAAAAAAAGAAACGAGACAAATTATCACCGTTATTATTAAAATCTTCTAAATACCTTTTATCGATTTAATCCGAGATTCGAATCCCTGAGCCTATGCAACAAAGCACTCCTTTTGTACCCTTTTGTACTTTTGTCTCGAGACGTTTGCAATGTTGAGAACAATCACACAGTTAGTAAGCCTGTCATGCCTGAGAGCCTGTCTGCAGGCGTTCGCAATGTTGCAAACAGTCCCCCAGCAATATGTTTGTCATTCTTGAGAGCTTGTCTCGAGACGTTTGCAATGTTGAGAACAATCACACA
>CAKNYM010045899.1:61373-97984 GCA_932195095.1 Andricus curvator | reverse complement strand
AAGTGTATTGACAGGAATAGCAGTTGCTTCTTTCTAATACTGTTTCTGATATAAGAGAACAAAGGGAGAATCAGGCATTCACAGGAATTGCATTTTTCAATCCTATTCTATTCAAGCCTTCTTACCGGGTAGCTTAAACGTAAGGAATAATATGAATATGTAATGTAAATGATAGTATTATAATATAAATAGTGTAATATATATTTATATGTGTGTGTGTGGGTGTTGTGTGCGTGTGCAACGTAAATGTAAGGTCATGTAAATATGTATAAATAATGTAGAATATTGAAATATCTTAGTTTATTAGGATTAGTTTAATATATTTGCATTAATTCTTATTTAATAATTAATTTGTGATAAAATTCATGAATAAATGTAATATCAACTTGTACAGTAAATAATTTATAAATAAAAGAAAAAAAAAGATAAAATATTATAGTTTTCATTTTTGCATTTAATTAAAATGTTTTCAGTAACGGTAGTACGTAAATTCTACAATTGTAAGATAAATGTTTTTAGAATGAGTAGTAGGTACAGAATGACCAGCAGTCATAAATCTTCTTTAAAGAGACTTTCGATACCTGACCCACGCCTGGCCCTTTAAATGACCCAAAATCCTCTGTGCGTTTTAGGTGCTGAAATCAGCAGAAACAGGCACTGAAAAAGCACTGGCGGCCCAGTGCCGTTCGCCAGTGCTTTTTCAGTGCTGTTTCATCGGCAGGGTTTGCTTTCGGAAGAAGTTTAGGGCGTGAAACTATAGTTTCGGAATACGAACGAGTCGGGATGGTGTAAGCGTGATCCAGCAGTGATGGGTGGGAACCTCGTTCAAATCAGGATGGTCAGAGTAGTTTACAAATGAAATAGATTGACGAGAAGCAGGCCCATTCCTGGACTGTTTTTTGGGTCTTATAACCTGCTTTGCTTCGGCAAAAGAAACTCTGTGTTTGGCAGCATAGGCTCGAAATTGTTTTTGAAACAAAAATTCCGGATAATTTTGCGAGGTTGGAAGATGGTTTCCGTTGCAATTACATCATTTTGGGGCACTGTCCACGTTTGCACAGTGTTCTTTTTCGCCATGGGTGTTCAAACCACCACACTATTTGCAATGAGCAGATGAACGGCGTTTAGTGCTAATGTGTCCGTACCTGAGATACTTGAGACACATTTTCACTTGTGTAGTATAAATCCTGAACTGCTCATGCGGACTTGAAGATTCCAAGCTTATAGGTAGGGTTGTGCCTTTAAAAGTTATCTGGATTGAGGTAGAGGGGGTAATTGATTTAGCGCCTGTATCTTTGTCAGTTACCTGCCTATTGAGACGACGAACATTCAGCGCGGAGGTCGTGTCTCTCAAGTAGCCAAGGATGTCTACATTGTCTTGAATTTCTTTTTCTGACAGTTCAATGAAGACCTTCTTCACAACACCTTGACAGGGTCCCAAGCTAGCTGGGACAAAAGCAAACAGCCCTTTACTTTTAAAGTTTCAAAGTCGTTGAGGATTCTATTCGCTGTTCATACGATCTGACCGTCACGCATAATTTTCCAAAGTCCTGACTATCTACAATTAACACAGCTTTTTTGTAGAGAAGAATGAAAGTTTTACCGTAGGTCATGCGGTTGAGATCCTCCTTGGCTCGCTCGGAGGCTCGGTCGCTTTGGATCATGACCTTGCATGGGCCTTTCTGTTTCTGGTTCTGTTATTTACACATGTGAGAGAGTAATTGTGTGTGAGATTGAGTTTTTGAATTGTTTGGATGTTGTGCTTCAGTTGTTGAATTTTTTGTATGTTGTGAATTTACATTAGGAGGGATTTGACCGGTTTCCATGGTATCACTATCGGCTGCAGGAATTGGTGTGGAATCGGCTTTATCGCAGTCTAGGGACTTGTGGCGCTTGATTTTGCATGCTTCGTAAGAATCCTTACCACGGTCGCGTGATTTGGATTTCTGGGAAAGGGACAACAAATCGTCCATGGCCCCCCCTGGCATCATCGGGTAACCTCCCGTTAGTTGCCATGCTCTGGCTTCATAAGCTAAGGATCTGGAAAAATTCGCAAAAATTTCCGCCCATTAACACGTGCTCGCGCGCACCAAAAGGGACCGACGCCCGTCTTTTAGGTTAAGCCTGCCAAAGTACGCGATTCTTTCAAAATAAATGAAAAGAAAATCACCGGGAATTTTTTCGACGATAAACGTGACCAACCCTGATCATTATAAACATATTTTTTAATTCCTTTTTTAATATAATTTAAATTTTCGAAACTCGAAAATTTTAATTGAGATTATTGTTTGCCAATTAATCGTTTATAAGTCGAACCTGTCAATGTCAATATTTGGCTTTACCATTCATATTGTTGGATTTTGAATTCAAATGAGCAACACGAGCATTAATGTGATTGCATACCGACTATCGATGATTATATTCTGTCTCTACGATGTTCACAACTAAGTTGTCATTGTTTGTTTATGATAACGACGTTTCCTTTTCATAATCCTAATATATCTCATCTTTTGGCAAAACTGTATTTTAACCCGGAATAAATCGTGTTAAATCCAATAGTTCATGGGCACAGAACTCTTCCACTGGGTTACGAATACGGTTGTTTCATAAAAAAGTTCTGTTTGAAAAAGGATCTGCTGTGATAGGTTACAACGAAGACAAAATGAGCAAAATATACCCTCAAATTTTCTGAATCATCGTTAACTGAAAATCAAGCTATGAGCAATTCTCGTCAAGAATGATCGTTGGGAATATGTTGATGGAAGCAAGGACAAGCCAGAGGAAGCAGTGAGCAAGCTGCCGCATGGGAAAAAGAGGATAGAAAATCAAAAGCAGATATCATCCTTGCAATTAATCCATCGGAATTAAGCCACGTAAAGAATTGCAACACATCAAATGAGGTATGGCGAAAGTTAGAACAAGTATGTCAGTCCAAAGGTCCTGCAAGAAAGGTAACTTTGCTCAAACATTTGAAGGGCCACACTGCATACGGGCGTAAGTGCTGAATTTCGGAAATGCGTATTTTCAGCCTCAAATTATGTTTTTAACCTAACTTATATTTCTGTGAAAGGTTATGGTCCAGTTCGATTTAGGAGTAGCTCAAAATCCATGTTTGGTATTTTTTTTATAACGTCATTTCATCTTTTTGCCTGTTCTTTTCACCATTCAATAGAGCTAAGTAATAGCTCAAAAGTGCTTTTTGATTTTTTTAGTACTTCAAAAACTAAAAAAGTTGTGCAACTCTTTGTGTGTCCACATTTTCGTTTTCGGGGACGCACCGCACCATTGATAAAGGGTTTTTCGGATATGACTGCTTTTTTTAGGATATTTCTTTCGCGGTTTGATAGAGTTAAGTAATAGCTCGAAAGCACTCTCTTGTTTTTTTGTCTCAATTCAAAGATAAAACAGCTACGCAACTTTTTAAGTGTCAAAATTTGAATTTTTTAGATGCGCCGCTATTTTACAAGGGCTTTCTCGCACATGGTTATTTTTTGTTTAAAGTGCTCTTTTCTTGATTCATTAGAGATAACAAATAGCTCGAAGGTACTTTCTTCTTTTTTTTAATTTAAAAATAAAAAAGTTATGCAACTCTTTATGTATCAAAATCAGATTTTTTGGGGACGCGCCGTTCTTTTGACAAAGGTTTTCTCGGAGATGGATGCTTCTTTCAGGTTGTTAGTTTCACGGATCGATAAAGCCTAACAGTACCTTGAACCGTTTTCGCATGTTTTTGTTTAAAATTAATTACGTGAAAGTTCAACAGTTTTTTGTTTCTCCCTTAAAATTCGGGTTTTCGCACAATTGATAAATTAGCAGGAATGGATATCTCTGCTGACGATGATGTAATGACTATATTACTACTTTACAGTGTACTAAACAGTTTCGATAACTTTAGATGTGCCATTGAAGCCCGCGATGATCTCCCGACACCTAAAGCTTTAACAATAAAACTACTAGAGGAGTACAGTTCTAGGAAAGAAAAGGATCTTGACAAAATCTTCTAGAAGCCAATACAATCAGCATTTTGAGAAAAAGCATAGCAATAATGGCAATAACACCTCTTCGACTAATGAAAATAGATTTAAATTCCAGAAAAAGGCTTCTAAGTGCAACTACTGTAAAAGGCCTGGACACAAGGCTTCAGCGTGCAGAAAGCGAGCTAATGACAGATAACAAAGTGCTTCGAATGCAGAAGAAGCTTTTCTCACTACCTTCGTAGATCTGAAAGTTACTGTCGTCGAGAAAAAAAGGTGAATCTTGGTGCATAGATAGTGGCGCGACTTCACACATGAGCCACGATAAAAAGTACCATTCATTTTTGCGTATTGGATTTCTCGGAGAAAAGAAAAGTTAGATAAGAAAATATTTTGTTTATACCAGATTTGAAAACAAATCTATTTTCTGTCTAAAGCTACCAAAGGAGAACGTTTAGCCATATTTACCGAAGACTATGCAAGGATCAACAATAAAAAGAATGAATTTATCTTTAAAAGTAGCAGAAAAGGTGATCTATACTTCATAGAATCAAGGCCAGAGGGATTTTCTGAGTGCAAGGCAAGTACCAAGTCTAGTCGATCGGATAAGTGGAATCGATCGATGGTAGTGGTAGATGCTAAATCAACACAGAAGAAAGAAGATCATTCCACAGCGGCGACTTCGGAAAGGGAGTTAAGCGATTTGGAGAAATGGCACATGAGATATGGACATCTTAATGAAATTGATTTAAAAAGACTCTATTATCAAAATATGGTAAAAGGACTATCGGACTCAAAAAGTGAAAATTTGTTGGAATAAATACACTCCGACGTCTGTGGGCCAATGAGAAGCAAATCTCTCGGTGGTGCTTCGTATTCTGTGACTTTTATCGATAATAAGTCCAACTGGGTTGAAGTTTATTTCTTAAAAGAGAAATGTGAAGCTAAGGAAGCTTTTACCAAGTTTAAAGTTTTTCTGAAAAGAAAACTGAAAAAAGGATCAAAACCTTACGTACAGATAATGGTCTTGAATATTGTGGACAGTAGTTTACTAAGGATCTTGAACGAAATGGTATAAGAGGCGAACACACCGTTGCTGATGCGACCCCTCAACAAAATGGAAAAGCTGAGAGGATGAACCAAACTCTCGTAGAAATGGCGAGATGTCTCTTGTTGCAGGCTGGCCTACCTGAAATTTTGTGGGCCGAAGTAATTTCTACAGCTGCCTATATTTGCAACAGGTGTCCAACAAAGCATTTAAGAGGTCAAACTCCATATGAAGTCTGGTTCGGTTCAAGGCCATCTATTCATCATCTGCGATCGTTTGGCTGTAAGGCTTATGCTTTGAACAAAAAGTCAAGCAAGGGGAAGTTTGAATGTAGATCCAAGCCGTTCATCTTTTTAGGATACTCGACTGAAGCAGAGGCATATGGGCTGTGGAATACTGAGGCCAGAGAAATAGTGACTGATCGAGACGTCAAATTTCTTGAATCCTCCAACCAAACTCAACTTTAATCAGAAATCGATCGCACTTCAACAGAAAGAACAAATGAGTACATCTCTTTCGACACATTCTTCAAAAATAAACAGACCACCAGGAATATTGATCTAAATGATGTAAACATTCAAAATGAAAGGAGTATCAATCCAAATGTGAGTCAAGACAGTGAAGATGAAGATTCTAACAACCAATCTATCAACAGCGATTTTCGCATTAACGACAGAAATCCCGAAGAAGAAACTGATGCAGAAATCCAACCACCAGGGGAGGAACAATTGGAATCGATGAATCAAACTCCTATATCTAGAAGGGGGCCAGGAAGGCCAAATATAGTCAAGACTGGACAACGAGGAAGTCCGAGAAAGTTATTCAGCACAGTAAATATCAGTAATATTGAACAAGCTTCTTTAGCAAATGTAGAGGCTACGAATTCATGTGTTCAAGAAGCTTTTGACGGACCTCATGCAGACGAATGGCGTAAAGCATTGAAAACAGAGTTTGATGCACTTTCTCAGATTGGTGCTTGGATTTTGACCAACCACCCAAAAAACAAGAAGGTTATTGGGCGTTGCAAAAATGTGTTTAACTTAATCGCACACCTAAACTAAGGATATGAATAGTATTGCCCAATATCAACAGGTTCGGTTTTGTAAGCTACTAATTGGAAAAGATTAATATTCGAACTTTTAATATTTAAAGTATACTAAGAAAGGAATTTAAAAATGTGATGATAAATTATAATGATATTTTCGGCAAATTTTTTCCTTAAAACTTACTTAAACAGAAAAATTGATTTTTTTCAAAGATGGCTAGATCGATTATTTTTAGTTTGGTCTCAAATTTTTTGTGGTATACGAAACAACTGTAATCAAAAACAAAATGTCATCTGTAAATATCTTTCAGTTGAAAGAGGTACAAATCAGTTAAAATCGTTTCCACTTTGCTTTTTTTTATAATATTATACAAATATATTATAGGATAAAATTGATAAAAAATTCAAATGTATATATTTTGATACGAGCAGGATACTATAAAAATTAATGAAAACTTGAGGTACATATATGTTATATTACATAAAATTTCTCATTCCAGAATTAGTGATCCAAATGCACAACTGTAAAATACAAATTCTAAAAAACTGTTATTTGATGAAACTTTTTAATAAAGCTAGTGTAATAAGTAATAACACTAATATTCGGCGACCCTCCAATAGTGGGCCTCCCCGTCTGATTTTGGCTTGAGAATATTGAATGAGAAAATAAATATTCTAAACCCGTAAAGCCTGTGAAAAAAACATTTTACAAATCTTGAGCTGAACAACATCTAAGAATGTATTGTTACTAGTTACTACGTAATCGTGGTACAAATTTTAATTAGAGAAGTGAAAATTACCAACATGTTTCAGTTTATTGTTGGACTATATATAGGTCGCGTAATATGAACCACCAGACTGACACAGTATTGTCCTCATGTCTCTCTGGATCTGCAATCTGCATTCTACATTCATCGGTTTTGATTTTTAGAACCATAACACAGCCACACAAAAAAATCTTTTTTCGGTTCTGGAGGTCAGACCATGGTTACTATATGTTTTTGGGGTCGCTGAATCCAAATCCGTGGTCCAAAGAGCCCCATCACGTCAGGGTTCTGACATAACCTCGGAAAACTCCATAAAAAATCTTTTTTCGGGTCTGGAGGTCAGACCATGTTTCCTATATGTTTTTGGGGTCCCTGAATCCGAAACCGTAGTTTTAAAAACTCCAGCACGTCAGGGTTTTGATTTTGAAACAAACTCGTGAAATTTATTTATACGACTTACGTGTGTCTACATCCAGGGCACCTCCTCGCGGTGACGGTGGGCAACGGAGTGAGCCTCTGACCCGGTTGTGTACCTGGATTACAGCTTTGATGCCGTCATGGCAGGCGCACGCAATCGTTTTACGATGCAGAGAGTCATATCCCCAGGATTCGGATTAAGCGACCCCAAAAACATATAATAAACATGGTCTGACCCCGGACTCGAAAAAAAAATTTTATGAGGTTTTTTTGAGGTTATGACAGAACCCTGACGTGCTGGGGGTTTTTCGACCTCGGATTCGGATTCTGCGACTCCAAAACCATATAGTAAATATGGCCTGACCTCCAGACCCGAAACACCATTTTTCATAAGGTTTTTTTGAGGTTATGTCAGAACCCTGACGTGCTGGGGTTTTTTGGACCTCAGGTTCAGATTTAGCGACCCCAAAAACATATAGTCAACATGGTCTGATCTCCAGACCCGAAAAAATGATTTTTATAAGGTTTTTTGAGGTTATGCCAGAACCCTGACGTGCTGGGGGGTTTTTGGACCTCGGATTCGGATTCAGCGACCCCAAAACCATATAGTACACATGGTCTGACCTCCAGACCCTAAACACGATTTTTCATAAGGTTTTTTTGAGGTTATGTCAGAACCCTGACGTACTGGGGTTTTTTGGACCTCGGATTAGGATTCAACAACCTCAAAAACCTATAGTAAACATGGTCTGTACCTCCAGACCCGAAAAAAGATTTTTTTTGTGTAGCTGTGTAATTATAAATTAAAAACTTAAAATGCCTTTTGTGAGTCGCATATTGGATTATCGCCAATCGAAGGTCGGCCGATCGAATCAAAAAAGAAACCGTTCCGACGTAGCGCGCAACGAATGTTGAGTTTTCGGCATTGGAAGCGCGTCCAATGTCTGATCGAAATCGAATCAGAAATTCTTGCACACGTCTAATAGTAAGCAATACCCAGATAACAAAATGCCAGCAGTGTGCGAGCATTATGGGTCGCACGCGTGCGGATAAGGCCGCATTACGTGAGTTCATATCACCACGCAGTCGCATATGTTTCGCACTTCGTGCGAGTTGCACGCGTGCGAGTAAAATGCAAGCACGTGGAGCGAGTATAATGATTGTCAAAATGATTGTTGAAAATATGAAAATGATAACTCGATAAATACCATCTGAACTTGGCACTGAATAATAATTAATAAAAAGAATATGATTTTTCGAGCCAAACTCAAATGTGAACAATACTCTCCATGTGCGAAGAATTGAGGTTATATTATTTGTTTATGTACACAACAGAAGTAAAATGAATAGGTGGTATAATCTCTCGAGCATGAAACATGAAATTAAATACTAATTGCAGATATAAAATTATCACAGTACAAAAAACCGAAAAAGCGACGCCAGACAAATGGAAAACACGCGCGATGTAGCTCGGCATCAGTGAAGTGCAAGGTTAGTGAGGGGCTGAGGGTTTCTGTCCGTTGGCCGCTGGTGCTGAGGTCAAATCAACATGGCGTAGGTGACTGGAGGGAAAATTTAAAAAAACTATTTCATGAAATAATAAAATCGATATTTTTTTCATATTGATTTTAAAATATTATTCAACAGATATTGAAAAATAAACACTAATTTCCAAGATAGTTTTTCACCCTGGATAATTTAATGAAAAAATATTTTTTAGGAAGATACTAAATAAATAAAGTTCTGCCCTATACATTATTAATATTAACAATTTTACCAAATACAAATATTTTAAATTTGTTTATTTATACTGTTAATTTATTAATGAAAAATTGTAGCGATTCATGCATGCATTGTGCTCTCATCGTGCTCGCACTTCATGCTCGCACGTGTGCGAGCACTCTGCGACTCCTTGCACTCGCACTTAAGTTCTTATCACGCACAGTGTGTCGGGAACGCAGCATTTGTGCACGCACGACGTGAGACTCACATTTAATCGCTCATGAAAATACAGGAGCGCTTGATTTGGATTGAGGCATTTCACTGAAAATGCACGAATAGTTACGACAAAAAAATACTCTCGCTATTCTATTGTGTAAATCGCATTCCTACATCAAACACCGCTCACTTATGTACACATTCGCCAAGCAACGGTAGTTCCTTACGAGAATAAACTATATTACGCACACGTCAATAACTTATCACTAATACACAACACCATATCGCTATAACCGACGTATCGCACGCACGACGCTGCTGGGTACGCCACCATTTATTTTACCTCGATATACTTGTTTCGTCAGTCGCTCTTCTTTCATTCTCTCAACATGCCCAAACCATCATCTGGAACTTTCCCCATCTTTATACATAAACTTATAAACTCGCACAGCCTATGAGGTATATATTCGCCACCGTATTTAAGCATTTCAGCGTAAATACTATCTATGCCAGTAGCCTCACCATTCTTTAAGTTCGTAATTATATCCTTATTCTCAGAGACATGAATTCTTTCAACCGGGTTATCCGACGTATCGTGTTCTATGTCGCAATTGTGCTGCCCTATAGCTTCACCTCCCCTTAATTCCTTGAAGAAGTCTTCTGTGTGGAAAAATGTCCTAGAAGTGTGATGACCGGTCTGACCCTGGTCTAGATTTATCTAGACTGTTCAGACTGGAAGATCTGACCTGGTCCACGTCTGACCTCATCTAGGCCATCTAGTCTGGAAGTTCTGGCCTGTCCCAGGACTGGCGTTGATCAGCGAGCCAAGAAAAAAAACGGTTCTAAATTCGATCAGCCAATTTTTTTGACATATTTCAGAAAAAATACAGGGTGTCTGAAATGATAGAAAATAAGAAATTCACACTATCAAAATAAGACAATTTTTTCTTATTTCATAACTAGCGGTGACAAGCCCATAACTAGCGGCGGACCAGCCCATACCTAGCGGCTGACCAACCCATACCTAGCGGCTGACCAGTCCATACCTAGCGGCTGACCAGCCCATACCTAGCCGCTGACCACACGGTCTGGCCTAGGGCTAGCCAGAAAAAAACGATACACTTTTGATCAGGCTCAAACCAGAACGTCTGGCCAGCGTCAAGACTGGAAACCAGGCGGTCTGGTGTGGGCCAGGCCAGCGCCAGAACATTTTTCCACAAGGGCTTTTGAAGCGTCTAGTATCCCGTTTATATCATATACCATCCCAGTAAAACGAAACGAATTGGAGCGGGTGGTGAATTCGTGTAAATTCGTGAACAGTAATATAGTCTTCAAATATCTTATTAGCCCGAATTCAGCGAAAAACTTTCAGGGGACCTAATTCATTTGGATGCGTCAGCGCGAATTAATTTCAGTGTCCGCCAATTCATTTTAATTCGCGAGATTTTAAGGCAAGTGAATAAGGTTAAAGACTGGCCTATTCAATCGAATAGTGCCCTCTGCACTTATACACTTGGGATCGCTGGTTCAAGTCCCGAGGCATGCAATTTTTATTAATTTTTTTCGAAATGACCTCGACCACGAATTAAGGCGAATTGACACCCGAATCGGGTAGTGTCACGCTTACCCCTAGAGGCTCGCCGAAAGGGAAATGGCTTAATGGTATAGACACGCATTCAATTCGCAACCACGCTCGATGGTCTCTTGCCGACTTCGAGTAATGAACACACACACACACGCATTCACTGACATAACACACCAGGGCAGGGCTTCGAATCTGTGCATCTAACTGATGACCTCAGAGGGATCGCTCCGTCCACCCTAGTCTGGCCGTATTCCCTCTGCGGCCTGCTAGGGAGGCTGCCGAATGGCAGAGTGGGTGAGGATCACTTTGCCTGATCAACAAAGTAGGACGTCATTTACTGTGCGATAAGTATGCCTGGCACCTGAGAGGTATAATCTCAGAACGTTGGTAACAACGAAACCCACCGAAATCTAAAAACACTCGGCGAACATGGCCGGATTAGGAGTATTGCCTTGAGAATAAACACGGGTATGGCATATTAGGCTTTATAGCTTGAGCGCCAGGGGTGGGACTTCACGCCCCCCCCCCCCCCGCCTGCATTACAACTAACTATATATTGCTATTGTAGTCTTAAAGTACATGACAAAAGCTTTCCAAAACATTATAATAAAAGTCCAACAGGATCATCCTAAAAGAAGTTACACTAACGTGAAGTTGAAGAAACGCGTGAAAAAATGTAAACTTCAGGCCCCAGTATATTGATAAACGGTAGAAAAATGGACCTGTGGTTTGGTGAATTAATATAGGTACACTAGGACTATACTTCAACCAAGTTTCAACCAGATCAACAACAAAAAATTAATTTTAGGTGGAAACACTTGACGTATTCTGCCCCATATATACAGCTCAAATTTATAGATAGTGTAGATGGATACTTGTGCCAATTTTAATAATGTAATGTTAGGTAGAATATTTAGAATATGAAGATGCCTAGAAAAACTGGGATCTGAAAGATATGTTTTTGCTAAAGTTTCATTTAAGTATTCCGAGTGCAAAGAATAAATATCCAGGCGCGACGCGCGAGATCCGACAAACGCGTGCCCTAGACGCGCTCAAAACTGGCAAACCACGCGTGCAGCGCGCGATGAGAATGTACCCGCGCAGCATGCAGATTTTTTTTTTATTTGGGCTAACTTTTTGTGCTGTTATAAATTCAATATCGAAATTTGGAATAAATTACAAAAGTAATTTCGCAAATGCAAGTGTATTTTTCCACTAATTAGACAAGTTTTTGTGATTGAATGGCATTTAAAATGTTATTCTGAACACATTTTTTATCATCTATTCAGATTTGAATCGTTTCACGATTACTAGGTCTGTGACGATTACTGAAACTAACTACCTTATTCGCTGAATAAAAAAATATTATGTATGCCATTTTTTAAATCTTATAAAAATTTTAAATTTCAAGCTATCTGCAACTTGCTATAATGTTTACCGGTAGTGGTGTGCACGAAGCTCGAAATGTCGAGCCGAGTTAAGGGTGTGAGTTAAATCCGACACTGACTCAATATATATTTTTCCCCAAGTATTTGAGAACGAAAGAAAGAAAACTTGTCAAATATCCGAGGTTTTGAGAGATCCTCTGATCAATAAAATTTAGAGGAATGAAGACTTTTGCTGAGACAATCATTATTTTTACGGAAATTATAAATTTTTCGAAAGGGAGAAATCTGCGGGTAGCAGAAGACAGCATTTGAACGGCGAGAATCATCATATATCCGAAGACCCACAACTTGATGATGGTGAACCTCAATTTTGCGAAATACGTCGCGAAATGGAGAAAAAAGGGTACAAAATTGAGATGTCCTGTGTATGTGAAGACCATAAGACTGTAGTTGTAAGCAGCAAAGCAAACACGGCATGCAGAACAGTGTCAAATTCGCGCTCCGATGCTCTGAAGTTCGAACCACACATTGCCACTCGCGAAATCGGGGCGCCCTTCCTTATCGACCGCGAGTCCAGGCTTCGAGTCTCAGCCAAAGATAAGGCAGTTTTCAATTGAGAAATAAAAATAAAAAATGTGAATAAAATTGACTAAAAAATATTGAAATAGTTTTTGCAGACAGCATCTGCAAATGCACTAATTTTATAGATAAACCAATGTATGATTGTATGTAAATTTGTAAATTTACCCAGTTTGAAATCATAACTGGATTCTTTGCAAATTCATTTCCAATTTCGATATTAACAAATTTTCCATATTGATAATCCCAATATTATAAAACTGACAAGTTTTCTCTTTTCGTTATAAATTATAAATTTATCAAGTCACCCAGCAATAAATTTCAGAAACATCAATTTCGAAACCTGAAATTTCCAAATTAGGCCCTCTGCAAATTTATTTTATTTATTTTATTTATTTTATTTATTTTATTTATTTTATTTATTTTATTTATTTTATTTATTTTATTTATTTTATTTATTTTATTTATTTTATTTATTTTATTTATTTTATTAAATAAAAGAACAACATCAATAACATCAATCAAATCAAAATTTTACTGATTTCACTGATTTCATTGATGAAATGCTGTCGACTGTAGCTGTAAATTCTAAGTCATTATGAATGTACATAAATATTTTTAAACAATATCATTAACCCTTATTACTTATGTTTTATAGTTTTCGCGTTATTTTTTGTCCTAATATTGTTTGATAAAATTGACTCTCAACTCAGCTGAAGGTATTCGTTTTTTTCATCGCTGCTGTAATAATGTAATCTTTCAATTTTAACGAACAGTATGACGAGAAAAACAACATCAAAACAAAAAATTTAATTTCTCTTTTCAACAACCATAACTGGTTCTGGATGCACTGGATATCCATATTCAGGTGGATTTCCGGTTTCGTTTATTGGTGCTGGTTTTGCTGGTGGAGGTCCATAAATCTGCCCTCCGTGCACGTGCTGATAACCATATCCAAATCCAAAAAGTCCCCTTTTTCCATGTTTTTTTTAATCGTTTCAACTCAATTTTTTCCCTCCCTCAATTGAGACTGCCGACGCAGCAGCAATCAGCGTCATTATCTGCAAAAATAAATTGAAGGTTTCTTCTATAATTTCTCAAATTGTCTCAAATAAATTTTTTCAAGAATTGATACTTCAGCTTTCTTATTCAAGAGCACATTTACTCTATTAATAATTATTTCTTCTCAATATATAATTTTAAATAGTTGAAATTAACCCATTTTCAGTTAATTTAATTAATTCGCATTAAGTGAATAAAACTTTCACATCATTTTCTACAGATGTAAATATCATTTCACATATGACTAAATCGATTTTTTAGTTAATTTATTTGCACTGCCGAAGGTAAGGGTGCTAATAATGAATTAATAACAGTACCCGCGAGTACACTAATGCAGACACACTTTGCTTTTGTTTTCCAATCCATCAGATAGAAATATTTAATCACTATGAGCAAGAAATACAATTCACTTCATCGTCAAAGTGGACATAATAACACAATCACAGAATTTATAAAACCCATTCTAGTTGCTAATGACCCCTGCAGTAGATGCGACACTAAGCCTTTATTTAAATATTCAAAAATTCACTTCGTCGAGCTTCCCTAATTACACAGACACACGAGAAAAAAAGGTCTTGTCCACCAGACGAGACAAACATTTCTATACGTTTTTGGGGTCGCTTAATCCGAATCCGGGGTTGGGTTGACTCGATCAGATCGCATTTCGTTCCAAACCTAAAGAAAGTGATGAAAGTTGAAACTTTTTTTCACTTTTTTGATGTTAAGAACGAAATTCAATCTGACCGAGTCAAAACAATTCCGGATTCAGATTCAGCGACCTCAAAAACGTATAAAAATGTTTGTCTCGTCTGGTGGACAAGACCTTTTTTCGTGTGCCTGAGCTATTTAAATATTAGAAAGCAATGTTGTAGTTATTGACAAGTTGAAAACTAGAGAACGATATGTACTATAATGAACTTCATGTTGAATTTGGTTGTTGTTGGCTTCGAGATCGAAGAAAAACTGCGTTTGCTCTCTATTGTGATGCCCATAAGTATTTATATAGGACTCAACGCAGCTAACTTATTGATTGCCGATTCGATCACTTTCGCTATTTTAGATCCTTGGGTGTCAGACAAAACTGCTTTTTTTTTCTTATCGCGATCCTTCTTTTGGGTCGGAAAAATACCATCTTTCGATATATAATACATTCATTTCTACTCGAAAATTCAGGGAAGGGTAGTACGTGTAGGATACCAGTAACTGGAAAATAAAATTTTTAATTAGGAAGAGCAGTCCTATTTTAAGCCAAAAAAAATAGCCTAACAGACATCTTTTAAGGGCATGTGCCACTTATCCGATTCCTACCTTATCGATATTTTTTTGGACCATACCAATTCCATACGAAATGAGATATCGAGCTGAAATTTTTGGAAAATAGATAAAAAGCACTAAGGAAGGTTTAAGTACTAATACATTTTAGGAATTACAAAAACAAAAGTATTGGAAAAACTTTATCTTTTTATTTTCAAAGATGGAGGATCAATGAGGGCTGTTTTTGCGCGTAGAATGATAACATTTTTTTTTTGAGAACATACAAATTAAAAAAGCTTTCAACCAGTATGCTCTCTATTCGTCAACTTAAAAAGCGTTTTTTGACGCAAGAAGGATTCAAATTAAACTACTTTTCAAGAAGATAAAAATTAAGAACTGTAACAGGGTTTGATTTATCATCTCCTCAAAATATTATTTAATATGATAAGGCAAAGTTGTGAGACCACTTGATTTTCATTAAGGGGTCATTCTACTATCTCACTTTCGAAAAATCGATTTTTTTTTCTTTACATTTTTCGATAGGTTATATATTCAGAAATATCATATCAAAATTTCACACAGAAATTCGGATTCTTTCTATACTTTTGAGAGATTGGAGCAAAACAGCATAGAGAGCTGAGTGCTTGCAAACATCGTAGCGTTGTTTTATTTTGTGCAGTTTCGTTTAGTGAAAATGTTAGATATAAAGTGAAAAAGATTATCAAATCAGAAGGATTCATTCAAACAAGCAGAAGGAATATGATATGGAGCAGGGATAGCTGATTAAGTGTAAGTATCTTTTTCTTACAATTTTTATGTTCCGAAAACTTTAAACGCGTTTTTCTCGAAACAACGTTTTTGCGCTCTGCGTGCACGATTTCTCAAAAAGTTTTCAAACGATTACTTTCAAAGTTTCTACGTTTATTTTTAATATAAATATCTACAGAGTGACGAAGCGATTTTCAAAATTTTTAATTTTATCATAGTTGAATTAACAAAAAAAGGTAAAAAAAACACGATTTTTGGAAATTTTTTGTTTAAACTGCCGCCATTTTGTTATTTTGCAAAATAAAAAAAATCCGCTTCGTCACTCCAGAGCTATGGTCATACTGATAAAGAAAATTTCTGATTTATTTGTTTCAGATGATGCTGACTGGAGATATCGTGCGCGCGGTGGACATGCCTTTTTTTAGACACTTTGTTTATTGTTAAATAATGCCAAAACTGAATGATAATTTTATGTGAAAAGATTGTTTTTGTAAACATTGAGACAGCATAAATAAACACTGAAAATTGTATTCAATTATATAATGTAGTTGTTGAGAAAAAAATTCTGGAAAATCACCTTTTTTTTGGCGAGATAGTAGAATGACCCCTTAAAGTATTATGGACAAGAAAAAGAGGTCTCAGGGAGAGATATTTAATTATACTTTTAGGAACTGCAATATTATTTATTATGGTGGTCTCGTTTCAAAGAGAAAATATTATATTTCATGAAAAAATTTAAAACACATTATGTATAAAGTATCGTTGCAAAGAAATATGGGTGTATTCAGGAGTCAAAATGTTCTGATGCAAAAGTGAATGACAATTCATTCACTTTCAGCGAAACGAATAATGAACTCAATTCAAGCGAATATTGAACGTCACGTTAAGTGAATAGTTAGCGTCACTTCAATTTAATATTGATATGATTTCTGCAGCGTTCCAGCTGACAGTTATCTGTTAATCATTGTGCTTATTGCGGAAATATTATTCCAATTTTGAGGATCAGATACGTAATAATTTCAAACCCAAATCATCTTTCCATATAAGTCCCGCAATTTTGAAATCCGTAGCGTCTCTTCTGAGATTTATAAAACTATTTTATAGAGCTAAAATAACACAGTGTTGTTGTTGTTTTAGGTACCGGGAGTACCTATTACCTAACCTATGATGTGTGTTCGTGAAAAGTGGTGAAAAGTTTCTCGCTCGGTGAGGAAAGGAGTAATGTGAGGTAGGGGGTCTAGATTTTTTTAGATTGATCTAGAATTCTTGTGTTATTTATTTAAATGTCACGTTCGTTCCGCAACACTGCTTCGACCCAGGTTGCTGATCAATCTATCTAGCGATCACCCCAAGTGAGCAGCCTCACAAGGTTGTTATGTGAGGTTCCTCACTTGGGCCCATTAGTATCCAAGGTCTTTTGTTTCAGGTGTCATTCACTCTATTGTCACTCTTTTCATAAACTATTTGCCACCACACTTTTCTGTCCTGGCATACTTCTCTAGCTTCCTTCATCTCCATGCATTTTTTCATACAAGCTCTCGCATTTCTATGGCTTCTTATGTCTCTTCGGATTAAGCCCTCATTCACACATTCTAACCATTCTTTCGGCGGTCTGCCTCTGGGCATTCTGCCATTTACTTTACCTTTATAGACTTGTTTCGTCAGTCGTTCATCTTTCATTCTTTCAACATGTCCGAACCATCTTAATTGATTTCTTTCCCATATGTCAACTAGTGTCTCATCTGTACCACGTTCTTTATGGATAATCTCGTTTCTCACATTGTCCATCAGTGTTTTCCCGCATGTTGTGAGCAGAGTATAACGGGTTTTCCACGGCCTGTATATGGATCACCCGCTATTGCTACTTGGGACTGAAATACGTAATTCTATATTCTATATTAGAATCATCGAAATAAAGAGAGAAAAAGACTAGTCACTGACCTTACAGCTCAATCCACTTAAAACTAGAGATCAACGCGAAGAAAAGGGGTGAGGTTCAATTAAATAAAAATTCGTTAGGCCACACATTCAGCTTAATAGAGGGATAACAATCGAATTTATTTCTATCACACAAAATTCGGTGCTTTACGCGCACGAGTCGACAATTACCATTATAATTATGTCAAAAGGTTATCTTCCCGCAATCTTACCATCTTTAATATGAATATCCGAAAAGAACATTGTTCGTTTTCTTTCGGAAGTAACATAAAAAAAAAGGAAATTATGACTAGATCTCGACATCTAAATATTTCTCCCACAATCTTACCACATTAATATAATTATCCCATTAACATTGTTAGCTTTCCTTCAAAAATAAGGCTCGGAAAGAAAGTAGGGCTAGAGTCCATTATACGGGAAGCTAACGCGGCTTAAGTACGCTCGAAGTCCCAGAAACACTCGCGGCACTTAAAGGAGGTGGCGAACTCCATGGTCGGAACACGCGGCGAATCTCAAAAAAACTTGTCAAACAACAAAAAGACTTTATGATAGATTAACCCGTGTGACCATTGACTTTGCCGGTAATCAAAATTATACCTTGACTTTCTTCTCCACTTTTCCTTGCTGGTAAGCCTTTCGGAACTTAGAAAAAAAGTTTTCTTCGTCTGAGCCTGACATGGCTACTTTTCCGTTTATCGTTACTTTATCTATACTTGGCGTACCCACGGAAGGTTAGAACAAGAGTGACAGGTCAAGATGCTTTCGGAAGTACAGAAGGGTCGATGTTCTAAAGTCGAAGTAATTGCACAATAAGAGACGTTACCGAGATCACGTGGGCAGGCGTCGCAAACTAAGCGAGTTCGCAGACTCGTAAACATTCGAGAGTGCACCCCGGTTCATAACTATGTTTGTCTAATTTAGGCCTTCGGAATACAGGTGGCCGATTCAAATTACATACAAAATTAGCGGATATATAAAGAAACCGCTTGGGTTGGACTCCGGTGAGAGAGATTGATTAGAGAGAGACTTTGCTCTCTCCTGGCAGGGTTGGGGCCGCATGCCCGCTTGCGACTCTGCTTGAACGGCGGTCTCGATCGTCCTTACGGTGGCGGCATCCAGTTTGAGCGGGAAGAAGTTGCTAAATTTGAAGTGAAGAATCGTAGATCCACCTGACTTTCGACTCCCCTCCAATTACCCAGTTTATTTCGTCGACGGATAGGGCTCCAAGGAAGCATGAAAAGACAAGGTTAACAGAAGTAAGTAGGAGAAAAGCGTTAATAATCATTGCCCCGAGTGTTTCCTGGTAGTGTTTTCGGAGGTGACCCTTGCTCCAACGTTTACGTGGGTTGTTTACTTTACATGTTACGTTTTCCTAGGACGAGGCAGTTTCAAGTGACGGGTAACCAAAAGATTCCCCGTCACAACTCCCCCAACCTTAAACGAAGATTACAGGTCGTTTGAGTTCCGGCAAGATGTCTAGGTCAGGGACATAATCTCCCGAAAATGCGGTGCCAATTCCGACCACGTGTGTATCAGCACTACCAAGATACTCTCATTTAGGCATAGCAGAAAATAATATTAGTAATAGGACAAGCACAGCTAAAAGCAAAGATTGTACTACTAATTTGCACAGCTTTATAGGTCTCCAGGTCTCGGCGTCTCAGGGTTCTTGTTTTGGTCACGATGAGAGACTGCTAGTCGGCTCCCCGATTATTACCCTGATGCTGGTGTCGAATCGTTTTATGAAAGAGGAGGAAAATAAGTAGGGACGAATTCCGAACAACCCAAAGTACTTGGGATTTATTTATTTAAGTGTCCATGATTTACACAACCCACGCCTGTCGCATATATATTTAGTTGAAGCAAACTAGTAGTATACATATATATAGGCTTATGGGACGGGCTCAGAGTCGAGAAAAAAAATTTTTATGTCATTAGTTGTCAAATAGTACATCTAGAATTAACGATCCCCAATTATATGTAAACTCAGTAAACAATTTTTATATGCTACTTTCGAGCTGCTAGAAGGCTCTATAAATCTCCCGACAACATTACTATTTCGCAATGGCAATCGAAAGGAAAATTAAATCGAAAATGATTCTTACGTAGTTGAACAAAAAAATAATCGAACGATGAAACTACCACTTAGGTATTTTGGAACAATTACGAGACGGCCAGCCGGCATAGTCGAGCTCGGCTGGTCGCTCGTTTGTCTCATAAATATCCGTTCACCGGAAAAAAAGGAAAAAAAAGAACTGTCTTCGTAAGCAAAAAAGAAAAACATGGAGATGTGATCCGACCAACGACAGTCGGCAAGCGTAGTCGAGCATTACCGACTAGTCGCCGGTGGAACCACCCTCCGGGCGAGCGTTCTTGCGACCCTGCTCGAATGCGACTTTTTCGTGGGCCTTAATCAGGTATGGCTTCACTATCAGGTGTTGCCCCGCGGCTTGTCTTCTCTTTCCTTTTAGGACTCGATCTGATTGGTCCAGTTCTCCGCACTTGTTGCAGGTCGTCGACGTGACGCCTCTCTCTCCGCAGCGATAACATAATACGACCGGAGCCGGATCCAGACATTGGGCACGTAGATGGCCCCTCTTATGGCACTTCCAACAAACAGCGTCAACAGGGAAGTTGACCGAGGCCGGTCTGGGAGATCCCGCCCTCAGCCATCCCCTCCTGTCGACGTACTTCCAGTCAGCAGTGTAGGGTCCATGTTACGGGGTGCCGTCCTCCGTGACGAGCGCGGTCTGCTTCGGTACCGGAAGCTGTAGGGTACAAAATTGAATACTATGTTTAATCTGCTCGTCGATCCGTTTGTCGACTGTTATTAGTTATCCCCGGTCATTAGCGATTACTTCGAGTTTAACTTTTTCTCATTTTCCGAATGGGGTCCCGGCTCCTCGTCAACAAAAGTTTAAGACGTCTAACATGTTCATTGCCGGCATTTCTCCCCTCAATAGAAACCAAACTAAAAACGACTGGGGACAAACGTTGTTTAATCTTAAATGGGCCTATAAACTTTGGGCAAAACTTGGCGGCCACATCGTCAGTCTTCTTAGACAACTTCCTGTTCGATTTCAAGACAAGATCTCCCACTCGGAATGTCCTAGCGCGCTTGTTCTTGTTGTAATACTTCGCCTGAGTCGTATAAACGCGATCGAGGTGTCGACAGACCAAATCCCTTAATTATTTTTCTAGCCTTTTCACTCGCTCTAGCCATTCCGCAGGATTCGGTTCACGGCTTTTTGTCCCTACTTCTATTTGTCGACGTAACAGTCGTACGGCAACGGGTTCCTTCCGAAAGTAAGAAATGCTGGTGAAACTTTCAGTGACCCATGGACAGCGGTATTGAAAGCAAAGCGGAGCCCATTCTTTGTGGTTGTCTTGTAAAAACGCGACGACCATCGTCTTGAGGACGCGGTTGACCCGTTCGGTAGGGTTTGCCTGGGCATGATATACTGGATTTGTAGTGTGTATTATTCCGATACTTCTACACATCTGTTCCATTAATCTATTAGAAAACTCGGTACCGTTGTCGGTGTGGATCACTTTTGGGGTACCCCAGCGTGAGACTATTAGGTCGATAAAAGCTTTGCGAATCGTTGGTCCGTTTGCCGTTCGGATAGGAATACATTCGACCCATTTCGTGAAGAGGTCTTGGAACACTACCACGTATTTGTAGCCTGATTTACTGGTCGGAAACAGACCCATGACATCTCCCGCGACTACTGTCCATGGTTGCTCGACCACGCGCTGACCCATCAAGCCGGCTGGGCGAGCCTGCTCAACTTTACACCTTTGGCAAGGGCCACAGCCTTGGACGAATTTCTCGGTGTCATAATACATTCCCGGCCAGTAATATCTTAACGCGATTCAACTATGCTCCTCAGGGATCACCAACTTCCAAGACTCTAAGTCGATGTTTGTATAACCGACCGTCTTCCACTTTCCAATCCGGAAAGATTCTCGGTCTTTCCTGGACGGCCTCCACCCGTCTTGCATACCATGAGTCCGTTGCCTCCGAGATGTCTGCTACTAGGACCTCATGATCGTCCTCAGTTAACCTAGACAGCGCATCCGGGACGTGGTATAAAGCGCCCTTCCTATGGATAATCTCTATATCGTATCCTTGAAGTTGTAAACCCCAACGTAGTAGTAGGGTTTCGTAAGCTATTCAGCCACCGGAGACTGCTGTGATCGGTTATGACTTTGAAATGGAATCTTTCGAGATACTCCCTAAACTTTCGAATTCCCCAAACCACTGCGAGGCATTCCCGCTCGGTAACGGTATAATTTCTTTCCGCTGCAGTTAATGTCCTACTGGCGAACGCTATTACCCGTTCCACGTCTCCCTGTCTTTGGGTAAGGACTACGCCGAGTCCGTAAGCGCTCGCATCTGTTTGGAGGTTAAAGGGATTCTTGACCACGTCCTTGAACATCGGGTAAGCCAATATCGGTGCTTTCGTTAAGGCACGTTTCAAGATTTCAAGCGCTTCATCCTGTTCATTGCCCCAATGCCACTTAACGTTTGTTCTGAACAACCGCGTCAGTGGTTCAGCTATCGTCGAGAATTCCGGTATGAACCGCCGATACCAGGAGGCCATCCCCAAGAACCTTCGTAGTTGTTTGACTGTTTTTGGGGCCGGGTAGGAAACTATCGGATCGACTTCGTCGGGATCCACTTCAAGGCCGTCTTTATCAACGACAAATCCAAGATATTTCACTTCTGAGCAACAGAATTCGCTCTTCTCCGGATTTATCGTCAACCCTGCTTCAGCCACCCGATCGAGAAATTTTCCTAACCAATATAGGTGTTCGTCGAAAGTCTCTGTCACCACTATAATATCGTCTAAGTAGCTGAAGACATTAGGCCTCATCTCAGGGGTTATAACCCTATCGATGAGTCGTTGGAAGGTTGCAGGGGCCCCAGTGAGCCCAAATGGCATCCTTTTGTACTCAAATAGTCCCCTACCCGGAACAGTAAACGCTGTGCACGCTTGGCTTTCCTTTTCTAATGGGATTTGATTAAACGCGGCACTCAAATCTAGTTTAGAAATATACCTTGCGGCTTTTAACTGTCGTAATATGTCTGTCATGTAGGGCAAAGGGTGTGCGTCCTTTTTGGAGATCGCGATCAACTTCCGGAAGTCTAGGCAAAGTCTGTATTTGCCGCCAGGTTTACGAGCCATTACTATTGGAGCCGGCCACTCGCTATGTGATTGTGTAATAATCCCTTCGGCGAGTAACCTGTCAACCTCTTCATACATGCTCTCCTGGACTTTAGGGGACACTATCCGATACCTCTCCTTTATGGGAGCGTGACCCTGTACGTCAATCGAGTGGGTAATGAGGTGGGTCGCCCCTAGAGGGACCTGCGACTTCGAAGGCAACTTTATTTTCAAGAGTTCTTTTAAAGTCTCCTCCTCCCCCTCCATTAGGGCAGCCACCCCACTACAGCCCTCCTCTTCTACGAGCCACTGTTTTATGGGATAGTGCTTCCCATCGGTATCTGGCATAAATACTTTACGCGATTTAGCGATGTAAACCATGTCAAATTTTCCTTGACCTTCTAGACCCAATATTAATTCCGTGTCAAGGTTATTCGCCACTCTAACTTCGCAGGTTCGCGTGACCCCCTTGATGGTTATAGGCAGATTGGCCTTTCCGATAATCAGGTCGGCCGAACCATTTGCCATAATCATGCGAGTTTTCCTATCGCAATCTAATTGTCTACCAGAAGCTTTCGCTAACTTGTCCCAAGCTGACTTTCGTAATACTACACGAGAGGATCCGTTATCAATTAGCGCGTCTAGTGGAACTGAGTCTATAGGAACCCGTACGTGAATTCTATTGGCTACTTCTGACGTCTCCACATACCGCTAATTAGGTCTGGTTCCGATATACTTTCCTCTATAGCCCTAATTTTCTCTAAGTCACCGGCTATAGGGTATAGCGTTTTCGGTCTATTTTCTACTACAAGGTTGGGGATTAATATTTCGGGATCCCTATGGACCTGAGCTTCTACTATAATTTCCCTTGGCCCTAGGTCCTAGAAACCCTCGTCGCTCTCAGCTACGTCTATCGAGACGGGTGCTTTGGCATTCTAGAAGGTTCAACATTTCGAGTTTCGGCGGCATTCCCACCCCGGTAAAACTCTCCGTGTCTATTGTCGCCAGTATCGCGTTCGCGTTTCCGCAACATGAGTCTACCGTAAGTTCAATATTTTCTGGCTTGTCAGCTCGGGTCTGCGACGAAGTTACTAACAGTGTTCGAGTCTCGAGGTTTTCCACCTTTTTCCCTACTACCCCCGCATCTACGTTTCGGTCGATTTTCGAAAGATGAAGGCCTTCGGACTCTCTTGAGTCAACTAACCTGAAGGTGGTCCTTCTTTCTGATTTGAGGGCGTCATCCGAATTTTCATTGACGGCCTCTAATGTCTCGGCAGTAGTGGGGACCGCTTTCACTACTCCGTTGCCTCATTTCCCGAACACCTAGGACAGTCTTTAAGGGTGTAGCCCTCTGTTTTGCATCTATAGCAAACCCGTTTCCACGGAGTGGCGCAACCCTTTCGGAAATTACCCTTTTGGTTGGAATTTCGGCAAATTATTTTATTCGGGTCCCAAGTAGGGTTGGTAGGACTACTGTTTTCAACAAGAGTGTTATCACTCTGTTGACCTCCCCCCCCCCCTTCTTAGAACCTTCCGACGGGGCTGGTTGTGGACTGGTGCCCTTCGTGTTTCCGGTCCTTTGTTTGGGGCTTGGCTTTTTATTGTTGGGATTATTAGTTTCGGTGGTGTTTAGGGCCGCAATTCCGTCTTCAGCTTCTTTCACGGCGGCTGTGTGGTTCTTTTTGGACGATTTTCCGTCTGATTTCGGTCGGTAAGCAAATTCTTGTAGAAATGAGCTTTCGGGAGGAGGTGGAGGTTTGTATTCTTTCATGTAAACGTTCAATTCTTTCTCCCAACTTCTCCCTAAATGCGACAATTCTCGGGAAGAATGGAAGTACGACCGACGGATAACCTTATGGTATTCTGGTCGCAATCCTCTGTGGACCCAGTCGAGTTGCTCGACTATTGGGATTTCTATGTCGAGTTTTGCGATCAGGCTTTGAATATTAGTTAGGTATTCGTCTATTGTTTCGTCTTTGCCGTGAGTCCGAGTCTGAATTTGCTCCTTCACTCGTCTTTCGAAAACATCATCGCCAAAGTGGGAACGGAACTCTTTCTTGAATTTACGCCAATTGTAAAACTCTTGTTCGTGGTTCCTGAACCACTTTTGCGCTATTCCGTCCAACAATACCGGCATTGCTGTAAGTAGTTCATCGTCCGTTACTTGTGTCAGCTTCTTGCGGTCCTCTATTTTGGTCAAAAAGCTATCGGGACTGAGTGTATTGCTACCATCGAACACTATTTTCCAACTAAAAATTATTTTTCCTATGTCTCGGTTATTTTGCCTGCGTCTTGATGACGACGTTGTGCTATGAGTTCTATCTCTTTCGGGAGAGCTTTCCCTTCCGGAGTCTATGTTAAAGCCTACACTAATTCTTCATGGGTAATTATTTTTGTTTAGAAATGAGGTTCTTTTCCTTTCCAAGTCCGACTTTATTTCTCTATCTAAACTATTCTGATCCCTTATGTTTCGCTTTAAACTAGGCGGGGTTTAGTTCCTGCTTTGTTGGGTGTATGTGGAATGCCCACCGAAAGTTTGTTCTCTTTTATGATTTCGGAGTTCTTTCTCCAGACCCGTATCGGTATTCGACCCGAATTTAGACTCGCGGGTCGCCCTTTGCCTATAAGTTGGTTTCTTTGGTGTTGCGCCTAAGAAAACCTTTCGTCGGGTTGTACCGTCGGAGTCAAGAACTGTTGGGAAAGGGTTTGTATCTTCTCTAATCGTTGGCAAATCCAGCGTAGTGCGCGCTCCCTGTTGAATATTGGGCAAGCTTTTATACGGTGGGTCCGGGAATGTATTTTCGGTGTCCGGTTTCAGAGATTGTGAAGGTGTGTTAGATCGATTAGGGATTGTGAATGGTGTCGGAATCCCAAAGAAGTTTTCGTAATTGAAAGAAAGGTTAGGGGCTTCCAGTCTAGGCGCGAATGCTGACGGTCTGATTCTCGGAGTCGAGATTGCTCTAGCGGAGGTCGTCGTGGAGGTGTTTTTGTCGTTATGGTGGTTCGTTCTGTACGATTGGCGGAGGTTGTCACACTGGGATTCGTCAATATTGTTCCTACCACCAGTGTGACCGGGTCCGGAATGTCTATATCCGGGGCCGACCCGAACGCGCCTAATTCTGATAGGTGTCGCCTATTTTCATCCTCGGTTTCTACGTCTGTTGTGACCGATGTGACGGATGTGACGTCGGACTCACGTGACGGCCGCCCTTTAAGTAATTTATAACCCTTACGCAATCTCGACCATTTTTCTCTACGCGTGCCTTCCGTACTTAATTTTAGTTGTTGCAGGGCTTCTGTTATTTCGAAATTATCTAATTCTTCAATTAATTGTTTTAAATCCGTATATTTATTTACCGTTTCCGCTAATTTTAAAAACGCCATTTTGAATTTTTATGTTTCCGAGTGAGAGACCAGGTCCTAATTTCGAAGGACGTAATTCCAGAAAAAAAGAAAATTTTTTGGAAATTTTTCTTTTCGAAAGGAAAACTTTTAAATCCCGTTTGAATTTTGTAAAATTTTCCTTGAATTGTGTTTTGGTGAAATTGTGGAGTCCTGAATGTCTATTTTTCTTTTTAATTACCGGCGATGCGTACCTCTTGCCCTTGCGCGACAAGGTAATTATTCCGAACCGAAAATTCTAAAAAAAGAAATTTTCAAAGCCTTTTCGTAGACTTTTTGACCGGTAGAGGGGGAAAAAACTACATGTATTTTTTTGTCTTATTTCTATTATTCCGAAGCTTGTGGAGAGACGGGAAACAGTCGGTTGTTTTCGTTAAATTTTAATTTTCTTAGACAATTTATTTTCAAAATTTATTTTCTTTGACTAAATTTCAAGAAAAAAAATAAAATCCAAACTTTGTGTCATAAGATTCACATTGGTGCCTTTCAAGTTAGATTAGACTAACTAAATTTTGATTTCCTACCCAGATATACGTACTTATCAACTTGTTCTAATCTCTCATCATTTAGGACAATGTTGCAAATTTTTTTCTCACCATTTCCTTCAAACACTATGATTTTGGTTTTATTTACGTTAATTTTGAGGCTCATGTTCTTCATGCTTGTATTCAGTTTATTCAACATTCTTTGCAAGTCCTCGATTGAATATGCTATAACAGTCTTGTCATCTGCGAAAGCTAACCCACGTATCCTCACTGTCTCGAGATCTACACTTTCTTCGTCGAAGAGGGCCATTCATAGACACTTATCCATGAATATGATAAATAGCCATGAGGATATAACGCATCATTATTTCACGCCTTGTATAATATCGAACAAGTCACTCACTTTCCCATTTACCCTTACACCGCTTTACTACCTGTATATATTGTTTTTATTGCTTGTAGGAGCCACCCATTGACTCCGTACTCTTTAAGGATGTCCCAAAGTTTACTTCTATTTACCTTGTCAAATGCTTTTTCTAGGTCAACAAATGCACAGAAAACTTTCTTTCCTACTCTCAAACTTTTCTCTGTGATTTGTCTTAAGCTAAATATTTGATCTGTACATGATCTTCCTGGCATAAAGCCACTTTGGGCTTCCCATATCTTTTCTTCTGTTATTTTCAATACCCTACGAATAAGTATTTTTAAGTATATTTTACTTACGGTACTTAATACTAATTGTAATTGTTGCAGGTGCTTTTATCTCCCTTTTTTTTTGTATATTGGTACGATAATTGCTTCTCTCCAGTCGTCTGGGACTTCTCCCATCTCGATAAATAAATTTATCAATTCGCACAACCTGCGATGTATGTACTCGCCACCGTATTTAAGCATTTCAGCGCTAATACTGTCTACACTAGTAGCTTTACCGTTTTTTAAGTTCTTAATTATATATCTAACCTCAGTAACACAGACTTTTTCAACTGGGTTTTCTAATGCATTATGTTCTATGTCGCAGTTCTGATGCCCTATATCTTCACCTCCTAATAATTGTTTAAAATAGTCTTTTAAAGCATCTACTATCCCGTCTGTATAATATAGCATTTCACCTTTGTTGTTTCTCATGCTGCCAAACTCTGTCATTTTACTTCCTTTCATCTCTTTAAATAATAGTTTCATGATTCCTTAAAAGTCGTTTTGTATTTTCTTCTCTTCTTCTGTTCTGATTTTATCTACACAAGGTTTGTATATTATAATATAGTATCTCTATTTTAATTTGAAAGCTTCAAGTATAATGTTGTTTATTTTAGTGATTTGTGGTTTAGAAAAATAAAAATATTCTAATTTAAAAGATTGTCCATTTTTTTAAGTTGCAAACTTTAATTTATTTAATTTAATAACAGACTGCATCGATAAACTCACGAAAAATTCACTGAAATCGTGAAAGCATCTCATTCATTTTTAATATGGAACAAAGTACATGTTGCAGATGAAAGTTTTCCCCATGCTGATACAGAGTTTTTAAATTTTCAGTCGATTTGCAATTGTTTTCTGGCGAGTAAAAGTATAAAAAGTACCATTATCTTACGATCGTTTTTGAATACTCATCTTTGAATGGCTCTTATACTCTGAAAATACATTACAAAAAATCTGCAAAAAAAAAAAGAATTTCTTTTATCCTTTTTGTATACATCTGTAAAATTAAGAGTCAGAAATAATCATTTGTTATTAGGCTAATAATAAAAGAGTAGTAAGGTGTCATTAAGAAAACTAAAGAACGTACGGAGATAATTCTTGAAGCATTTTGAAGCACAACTACGTCTTTCTGTCACACTCACTGATATTGTGAGTGCCGTTGTGCCGTTCCGTCAATTATCGGAAAGCCCTTTGTATGTTCCGAAGAAGAAAATAGTTTTTCAAACATTTAAGCGCAACTTTTTACTCACTGAATCTACGTACACCATTTTTAGAAGCCAGAAATGTGCAATTTGCTTCAAGAATTATCTCTGTGCGTTCTTTAGTTTGGGAGATGACACCTTACTACTCTTTTGTTAATAACTCAATAACAAATGACTGTTTCTGAATCTAAATTTTACCATTGTGCACAGAAAGGATAAAAGAAATTCATAACTATATTCTTTGCAGATTTTTTGTAGTGTAATTTCAGGTATTTACAGCCGCATCTTTGTGTTCTTTTCCACAAATAAGAGGCCGTACTTAAATTACTTAACGGATTATCGGCCTTCTCCAGACTCCCCCCCCCCCTTTTTAACAATGAAACCGTAACAAAGGACCCGCACAAAATATGAGTAAAAGGACTTTCGGTCAAATTCGCTATAACTTCGGGGAATAATTCTTGAAGCGATGGTGATCAAAATTTCTTATGGGCATAACCTCCAATAATCATGTGTTCAGGTATTAGAAGTTCCGGAATGTAGTAGTTATAGTGTGTGTTATTCCCGTACTTACGGTGACCAGTATCTACTGTTTTATTCGTGTATGTTTGGGTATGAATAAGAAAAATTATGTGTGCTTGCATTTGAGTGTGTGAGAGAGAGGGGGTATTTTTATGTGTGAAGGGTGTCAAGATAGTTCATGTTTTGTGTGAGGATGAGTCAGAGAGTGCAACTGTAAGTAAAATGGATGGGTAACGGTGTAGGAGAGTGAGTATAGGGGGAGGGTGATGTGTGCAAATGTGTGTGTGGGGGGGGACTGATAAGAGTTTTTTGTGTGTCTTTGAGTGTAAGTGTTTGTATGAAGAATTGTTATGTGGGAGGGTCAGGGGGTTAGTATGGTGTTAGCAAGGAGGGGGGATATGTATTAAATGAGTGATAAAGTACAAGTCTCCGCAGAAAGAGAGGGTGCTGATGAGTGCGATTGAAAATGAGGAAGAGAGGTTGAAGTGTAGGTTGAGGTTAGGGCATAGGGGTGATTACTTTTGTATTATATAGTATGTGATGTGTGTGCGTAAATACGTGTGAGTGTTAGTTTGAAGGTTGGAAGTCAATGAGTGTAAGCATAAAAAATATTGTGCATTTGTTAGTGTGAAAGGTGATTAATATACTGTCTATTGGTGTGAAGATGATTGGTGTGTTGTGTATAGAAACGAAACGATCTTCCTCCAAAAACAATATACATACTTAGTCACACACGTACAAACAACAAAAAATCACACACGAAGCACTAGCAGCTTTAAAGTTAATCCTCGGATACAGTCACATCAACAGGCAGTATATTATTCACCTTTCACACTAACAATTTCACAAAATTTTTTATGCTTACACTCATTGACTTTCAAATCTTTAACTAACTAACACACACATTTTCACGCAAACACATCACATATTATATATCACAAAAGTAATCACCCCTATCCCTCACTTCAACCTACACTTCAACCCCTCTTCCTCATTTTCAATCGCACTCATCAACAACCTCTCTCCCTGCGGAGACTTGTACTTACTCACCCATTTAATACATACCCCCCCCCCTCCTTGCTAAAACCATACTAACCCCCTGACCCTCCCACATAACAATCTCTTCCAACATAGTTGGAAGAGACTTCCTCTCTTCATACAAACACTTGCACTCAAAACGCACAAAACACTCTCAACACCCCCCCCCCACACACATTTTCACACATCACCGTCGCCCTACTCACTCTCCTACACCGTTACCTACCTTTTTCACTTACAGTAGCGCTCTCTGACTCATTGTTACACAAAACACGAACTATCTTATTCACACCCTTCACACACAACAAATATCCCCTACCCCCCTCTCTCACAGACACTCACACATAAGCACATATGATTTCCCTTGTTCATACCCAATCACACACGAATAACACTACACTTGTGAAGAGGTATATACTGGTAGGTATCGGTCACCACAAGCATCTTTCGTGAAAAAAAGATTTTTTAACAAAGTAGTTCCACTTTCAACTATAAGTAGTTATATTTTCAATAAAAAAATATGAGTTTTCAACCAAAAGTTGATATTTGAATCAAAAATAGTTTTAATTTAAAGACAAAAACAGTTGAATTTAACCAAGAAATACGAATTTTCAACCAAATAGTTGAATCCGTAGCCAAAACAGATTAATTTTCAATCAAACAGTGGTTATTTTCAACCAAAAAGATGTTAATTCAACCTAAATATATGCACCTAAGATTTTTCCTAAAAACCTAGAAATAGGCCATTTTCATAACTATTAAGAAAGCACAAATACTCTTCAAATATTCCACTTGCTCAACTATCATTTTTAATGACTATATCTCCTTTTTTCATCGATTTGCTTGTTTGAATTGTAAAAAATGTACTGTATATGAGATATAATTTGCTATGAGCTGGACTTGTAGAAGCATCACTTGGCTCTATTTCTATATTGAAATATATCCGAAATTTCTTGTGATTTCAAACAAAAATCTTGGGAAAGTAGCTATCAGTGTCTCTTGCGTCGCTATTTTGTTTCTTCGATTTCATTCATATCGATTATGGCAGATATTTGATTGCACCGAACTCGATTGAACCAAAGACTATTTGAGACAAAGCAATTAAATGTGACTACATTTTTTGTGAGATCTACAACAATCATTATCATTGGCAGAGGTGGATGCTCACTAGTGACAATTTTTCAAACTTATAATAACATTCAATTATTTTGGTTCAGTCGAGTATTAGCAAAAATTAATTGTGCTCAGTTACTATTTCAGTAACCCATGTTTTTTTGTGAATATGGAAATCGATCAAAGTGACGCTTCTTACACTGAGAAAAATGAATAGTTGGGGCTACTACCTTTTTATTAGTAAAGCATTAATTGGTTCTAGTTTACGTTAGTAACGTTTTAGTAGTCAGACTTACTAATAAATTAGTCATATGTACTACTAATTGACTTCTCTAACAAATTAAAGTAGGTAGCGTAACTATTTTATTTTCTACCTTGGTTGGTACAATTGAGAATGAGACAAAGGAATCAACATGCTTGCGGTAAAACGAGGGAGAACGTTTATACATGGCCGTCAAAACTCGCTGCTCACTTGATGTCTCGTTCATCATTTACATATATATATATATATATATATATTTTTTTTTCGGGTAGCAGTCTCCGTTGCGCACTCGAGGCCTGACATTGTTCTCCAAGACTTCGAGAATCGAACTATATTCGTGATCCAATTCTCGGCTCCGTCCGAATACAACATCACTGAAAAGGTGAAAGAAAAAGAGGAGAGGTAGCAAGACCTTAAAAGAGAGCTGCAACGACTGTACCTAAAATATTCGGTGCACCTAATTTTCTTTGTGATAGGTGCTCTCGGAGGTGCGAAACTATCACTGGTTCGTAACCTTAAAGCCATACCCGCGTGCCAAAAATATGCCAAGGCACTTGCGAGATGGATGCAGAAAGCTGTCATCCTTGGTTCGCTTCGTGTCCTCACGACACACGAGGGTTTCGCCGGCCTGTCGTTGTGATTTCGTCGTTCCCTGTGACCACCCATCTCACGGTTGTAAGACGTGGCCATAGGTGTGATTTACCGCGGTTCTACTGGGGGCTATTGGCATTTTTTTAGATGAAAGTTGCTCTCAGCGGGACCCTGCAGTAGTTGTTTAACTCTTTTTTTTTAAATTATATATATGAATGATGGAAGTATCAGAAGTGTTCCAAAGTTTAGGCTTAGGGGATTATATCGAAGCATTTGAAGGTATGTATGAGAAATTGTAAAATCAAACGAGTTTTAAGTTTTACTGGAAATTCTAACCTACAAAATGCATCTGCAATTAGAAAGATCCTAGTGGGCATAGGGACATATTTTTTTAAAACTTCTTATCAGCTGAACTGACATCAGCGTCCCTAAGACGTCCCAAAAAAAAGATGCCTGCGAACTTACTGGGATCCTTTTTTATTTAGATTTTGATAGTACCCAGATAACAATTTGCTCTCACCTTGCCCGCATGATGTTGGCACGCGTGTCGACCGATCGGCACGATGTGAGGGCAAGAGTGCAGACATATGTGTCCTCATATGCGTCGCATATGCGCCGCATGCGTGTCGGCACGTGTGTGCCAGCGCCGTGCTAGAATGCACGTGTTTTGAGTTATAATTATTGAAAACAAGGTGTTAAAAATAACATAAGTAACAGGAAACATTGTATGATGTTTTTAAGAAGAGACTCCTGTGTTGAAAGTTGTTCTTTCACAACTGATGATGCAACAGGTGTTTATTCCAAAAGCGACATACACAAAATTATTCCTGCTACCTCTTAAATAATGTATTAGCGAGAAATATATATTTATCTGAAAATATTTTTTTCATCATACCTTAATCGAAAATTCGACTTTCGACGCCTGTGGAGCTCCACAGTCATCTCCTGAAGTCGAATTTTCGACTATCGATATGATGAAAAATTGCATGCATGACTCGTCACGCAATATACTATTTATTTCGAACAATTTAAATTA
Source organism: Andricus curvator (assembly GCA_932195095.1). Taxonomy (NCBI): domain Eukaryota; kingdom Metazoa; phylum Arthropoda; class Insecta; order Hymenoptera; family Cynipidae; genus Andricus; species Andricus curvator. The sequence continues at coordinate 64,706 of CAKNYM010045899.1, read as the reverse complement.
TTCAACACAGAACGTTTATTCAACACTTTTGTTAAAAAACAAAGGGATTTTGAAGAACACTATACTTTTTAATCTTCCAGTTAATAACTCTCAATTGTTTTTCAAGTTGAATATTTTTAATCGTTCTACTTCTGAGATTTAAGAACTTAAATCTCAGAAGTAGAACGATTAAAAATGTGCACTTGAAAAACTGGTTTTCGATCATTTTAAATCTGAATATAGTAAATATAGAAAAAAATAGTGAACCATTTTCCGAACCAAAACCCAAAAAAAATGTTGATTTAATTTGAACAAAAATAATTATTCACTTTTATTTCGACTTTTTGTCTGTAAAATAAACTTGGAAAATAACAAAAATTTAGAGCATGAAGCGAATTTGATCAGAGTTTTATTTTTACACAACTGCTATATTATGTGCCGCACTCTTCACCGCACGCTATATGCCGATATTTTCCCTAAGTACCTGACGAGCATGATAGACGCACGCTGTGCTGCATATCATGCAAGCCGTGTGCGGGCACTATGCGGGATTACTTATTACCCTCAGAACGTGCTGTCACTATGCTTGCATTGTTGCCGACACATCGTGCTTGCACGCCATGCGCCCATGTGCGTCCGCATGCATTGTTATCTGGGTATAGTGACAGATATTTTAATTAGTATTTGTTAGTAGACATGACTAACTATATTAGTAAGTTCAGCTACCTACAGACAGTCGTTTTGACAAACTGAAATAGTTAGTCTACCTAATTAAATAGTAAAGGCAAATACTCGTGCCCCAACTAAGAAAAATAGGTCTCACAACTAACTAAATATAAGTACCATTATTTACTAACTAAAATAGTTGTTCCAACAATTTTATGAGTTGTCACAACTAATCTTTTTTTCAGTGTATGGCTTTTCATCATTCAGTCCACTTTAGTGCAATTTATATTCTTACGATATAAAAAAAGGAATTTTTTAAGAGGGACTTATTATAGTAATTAAAAATGAGCTTTGGTAAAATGGAATATTCCAAATTTGGAATATTTAGATGTGATAATGTGTATAAAAGTCAAAAAGACTCTCTGAGTTATGAAATTTCCCTATTTCTAGGTTTTTGGGAATAGTCTTTGCTGGATTCAACAGGAATCAATAGGATTACTGCAATTTAAACTTCTTTGCAGATAAAAATAAATTATTACTACTAGAATATATTTTTTTTTAATTCGATTCGGAAAGAAATTGGAAACATTCGGAAAGAGTAAAGTAGGGAGTCATTCGGAAAGAAATCGGAAACATTCGGATAATTATTACTCCGTGTCGGAAAGGATCGGAACGGTACCTCTTTCCGAACCCTTTCCGAAATCTTTCTGAATCTTTCCGACGCGGTCTTTCGGAGCAATTCTGGAATGGTTTCATTCATTGCCACCCCTGCCTCGTCAGAAAAAAGTAAGGTTATGCAAACCCAAGATCTTGTGTATACATGAAGCATTTCACGTATTTTTCGTAAAATGAAGTTTTGAAAGTGCCGGAACGACAAAAGTCCTTATTCAATAGATGAAAAAGTATATCACGGAAAAAATAAATGTGCTCTGTTAGCATAGTACAACCTTGCTAGCTTCTAATGTGATGTTTTAGCAAATCCACTTTGCTGTTTCAACAAATCCAGTTTGCTGTAGCAGCAGATCTTACTTTGCTCTCACAGCACTGTTGTACGAGGGTTGCCTTTTATATTTCGGGAATGGGCGAACCTGTTGCTGTCATATGAAAACCGATGTCTCTATCGTTAAGTTTGACATTTTTTAGTGATTTTTGATTCAGAACGTTTTGACGTGCGGGCGCAATTTGTGACGTGTACAGTGACTTGAAATGACCGCTCCACACGTGCCTTTTTTGAGCGATTGTCAAATTATGTGGGATCCAACGGCAACAAATTTTTTTGACAGCCCAATGTTCATGCAATATTGACTCTATGCTGGTCCCACTAATACCTAAGGATGCTTGAATTTCACGATAAGTCACATGACGATCTTTCAGTATCAGTTCACTCACAGCATCAATGTTTCTTGGGACAACCACTGAGTTTGGACGACCTTCTCGAACTTCGTCGGTGAGCGAACCACGGCCCCGATTAAATTCGGAATACCACCGATACACAGTTGTTTTTGATGACGCTTCGTCGGCAAAAGTCGCATAAAGTTCATCGATGCATTGTTGTTGAGATAATCCACGTCGAAAGTTGTAAAAAATTGTCGCACGGAAATTTTCACGAGTCGATTCCATTTTTTTCTCGAGATAAATTTTTGAAGTCACTGTAAACGACACAAATCGCGCCCCCCGTCAAAACGTTCTGAGTAAAAAATCACTAAAAAATGTCAAACTTAACGATAGAGACATCGGTTTTCATATGACAGCAGCAGGATCGCCCATTCCCGAAATATAAAAGGCAACCCTCGTATTTGTTAATTTTGAAATTGAGCGTGCAAACCGATCTGCTATGCTGCTACGTTGTAGTCGATAGTCATTATAACTTATCAATTTCTTCAATTGCGAAAGAATAATTCAGAATGTTTTTTCAGTAAAATCGAATTGATTTAAAATGTTAAATTTACATTTTGAATATTTTGAATAATTTTCGTCTCGTAAAATTATAGTTCATACCGAATTTTCAGAGATGTGTCACAATTGTTTTGAATTAATTACAATTCGAACTTGTTCCGATAATAATAATTTATGAATTATTGGAAAACACTTAGCCTTTTTATATAAGTAAACAAAAAGTTAATAATTTCTTATTTACAATAATTTATATGAGAGCTGTATCAGTTTTCAGTAATTACATTTCATAAAGGGCGCGCGACTTCTGCGTCTAGTCATGAAAAAAAGAACAATGAGTGCTACGATTCGAGAACTCCTCGATAAATACAAGATTTCAGAGGAGAGCATCGGAGAATTCGAAAGTAAGTGCTTCGGCGACTTTCCAAAAAATCCTAACTTAACTTTTAACACGCCATGCGTTATCTAATCTTTTTTTCTCTAACACAGCGAAAATCGTGTAAAATCTGGGATAATTTTGTGGAGATTATAAAATAACCCAATAATTCGGAATTTTTCTGTATTCTAAATTAAATTTTTTTTTTTTTTGACACCCTGGCGGAACGAACGAACGGAACGGATACGCTACAGCGTATCCTTATAGTATCCACATCGTATCCTCTCCGTATCATGCAAGAAAAACTCATTAAAAAAGAAAGATTAACATTTCACTTGTTGAAATTCGGATTCTACGTGAAATTTTGAGTTAAAAGGTCACAGAGTAATCGCAATAGTTTTTCTTGCAACATTAAAAAC
>CAKNYM010045899.1:0-55351 GCA_932195095.1 Andricus curvator | reverse complement strand
AATTTCCCAGACGTAAAAAAAGAAAATTTTATTCTTCTTATATATTGGTATATATAGATATACTACACTATAGAAAACCTGAACGTAAAATGGTGGCATCCGTTCGCAAAATGGCGGCATCCGGCTAGGTTGCCACACTGTCTCTGGACCCTCTGTAGTACAATGTACAGAGGGTCCAGAGACAGTGGGGCAACCTAGTGTCATTCTTTCTGATTGGCTCAGTTTTCTCATAGATATTTTGGTATATATAGATATACTACACTATAGAAAACCTGAACGTAAAATGGTGGCATCCGTTCGCAAAATGGCGGCATCCGGCTAGGTTGCCACACTGTCTCTGGATCCTCTGTAGTACAATGCAATGCGCATGTGCAACCATAATATTTTCAAATATTTTGATATCTCGAAATTGGACATTAGTCGAAGTGTCAAATTGAATTAGTTGTGCTAACCTTGTTGTATACAATTTTCTGCAAGTTTTGTTGTGTATATTGTTATACCTACTGTGTGTACTATTTCGGGCTGATGTAAGGAAATGGGTTGATTGGTAAGCATAGTATTAAAAAAAAATAAAGTACCATTTGCTTGATTTGAGGTTACTTTGTTGTTTTCATATTTCGAAGCAGTAACAAATAAATTAAACAGGATATAAATAAAAGTCTTTTTGAGATATTATTAGGTTTTTTCCTCAAGCAAATATTGTTGTTTATAAAAATTTCTTTGTTAGAGAAATAACAAATATTATTCTAAGAAATAATCTCAAATGTAAAGCCAATTAATCCTTTGCAATACAACAAATCATACTTCTAGTATTTAAATATATATTTTACGTATGAAAAATCTTTTTATATTTATCAATTTTGATAATTTTGAAAGTTTATTTACACGAAATTAAGCGAAATTTAATATTAAAGGCTCTTTTACACCTTCCGTCAACCGGTCGTCGACCGACCAACATATCGGAATTTCCATTCACACCCAGATAACAATGCGTGAGGGCGCACTGTAGCTGCACGATGTGTGAGCACGATGTGTCGCCAAGAACGCAAGCACGGTGTAAGCACGAGCTGAGGGTGATCAATGTTCACTCAAGGCGAGCACACTCGGTGTGCACGATGTGCAGCACAGCGTGCTACCATATGTGTTGTCACAGTGGACGTGTTGTGTGAGAGTAGAATATCCCGCTTTGTCAGCGCACGCGCGATCATTCGATCAAATATGGCGAGCGCCGGCAGTCGATAAAGAGGTTAAGTGTGCATGGCGTGGAAGTTGCAAGTCACGTCGGCCTCGCTTTTGTGTAATTGTTTCACCACACGTGTTTGTGTTTCCTCCTGGCCGGCTGAGGATAATAACGCTGGTAATAATGTTTTAATGTATTTCATAATGTATTTCTAAATGTTTAAATGTATTTCTTACAAATGAAAACTCCTAAAATAACTTTGAAACTTATTTGCTTGGGCAGTAAATTTTTCGAAATTTTATTTCTGTCTATATTTTCTTCCGAAATTTTGGATGCGAAACAAAAATTGTGATAAAAATTAAATATGTCAAAAACACAATTTCTCGACGTTCATGTACCAATCGCTCGAGTGCAACCCATTATTTGCCGAGTGCATGGCGTAGCTTGTAAACCTAAGCTAATTATGCAAGGGCTGTTTTCCGGCACGCGCGTGCCGACACGACGTGCGTCACATATGCGGGTGCATTGTAAGGGCAGTGTGCCGATACGCTGTGTGGACACGACGTGCGACGCATATGAGGTTACATGTGTCGGCATTTCCGCCATCACAACGTGTCGGCAATTCTGAACGTCGTGCACGCACCATGTGGGCTCTGTGTCGACATTTTGTTATCTGGGCACCTTCGGAAAATTCAGTTGGATCTAGTAATATTTTAGTTATCTTCTGAAACTCACTAAAAGATTCATAGTGTTCGGGGGAACCGCTAGATGGCGCTGATTTTAAAGCCAAGTCTCCAAAACGATACATGGGAGTGCCACCACTATGCTACTTCGTGAGCAGTGCAGTGATTCAGTTTATCCTGCATTACCTATATTCACGATAAACTGAAATAAAGCAAAAAAAAAATATTTTGGGTCTTAGTTTGATCAAGAAGTGGTATGGGAGTTTTTAATAGAACTATTCCGGGGCAACATAACTTCGAACAGAATTTCTGTAACTGTTAAAATTTTTTAATTCAACATTTTTGAGCTGCTTTGAACTGCTATAGCTTTTTGGGTTTCAGTTTGATCGAAAAGTGTTATGACACGTCTTGATAGAGATCTTACGAGGAAAACAGAACTCTTAACGGAACTTCTGAAACTCTTGAAGTTTTTAAATTTAAAATTGTTCGGGCACTTTTAACTGCTGTAGATTTTTGGGTATTGTTTTGATCAAAGAGTGGTATAAGAGTTTTTAATAGAACTGTTCCGGGGGGGGGGGGGGGGCAGAATTCTGATCAGAACTTCTGGAATTGTGACAATTTTTCAATTCAAATTTTTTTTCCACTTTGAACTTCTGTAGCTTTTTGGGGTTTGGTTTGATCGAAAATTGTTGTAAGAATTTTGGATAGAGCTCTTGGGGGGGGGGGGGGTTAGAGTTCTTAAAAAAAAAAATGGGAATCATTTTATTTTTAAATTCAAAATTTTTGGGTCACTTTCAACTGCTGTAGCTTTTTGGGTTGTGGTCTGATTAAAATGTGTAATGAGACTTTTTAATAGAGATCTTACAGGGAGAGCTCTGAACAGAACATCTGGAACTCATTATATTTTTAAATTCAAAACTTTTGGGTCACTTTGAACTGCTGTAGCTTTTTGGGTTGTGGTTTGACTAAAATGTGTAATGAGACTTTTTTATAGTGATCTTTCGGAAGGAACTATAAACAGAACTTCTGGAAATCTCAAAATTTTTAAATTCCAAATTTTTGGGTCAATTTGAACTTCTGTAGGTTCTTGGGTTTTGGTTTGATCAAAAAGTGGTATCATACTTTTTAATAGAGATCTTAGGAGGGGAACTCTAAACAGAACTTCTGGAACTCTCAAAATTTTTGAATTCCAAATTTTTGGGTCAATTTGAACTTCTGTAGCTTTTCGGGTTTTGGCTTGATCAAAAAATGATATGAGAGTTTTTAATAGAACTATTTTGGGAGGAAACAGAACTCTGATCCGAACCACTGGGACTATTAAAATGGTTGAATAAAAAAATTTCGGGCACTTTGAACTGCCGTAGCTTTTTGGGGTTTGGTTTGATCGAAAATTCTTATAAGACTTTTTGATAGAGCTCTTACGGGGGATACAGAGCTCTGAACAGAACACCTGGAACTCTTTATATTTTCAAATTCAAAATTTTTGTGTCACTTTGAACTGCTGTAGCTTTTTGGGTTGTGGTTTGATTAAAATGTGTAATGAGACTTTTTGATAGAGATCTTTCGAAAGAAACTCTAAACAGAACATCTGGAACTCTCAAAAATTTTAAATTCCAAATTTTTTGGTCAATTTGAACTTCTGTAGGTTCTTGGATTTTGGTTTGATCAAAATGAGGTATCATACTTTTTAATAGAGATCTTAGGGGGGGGAACTCTAAACAGAACTTCTGGAACTCTCAAAATTTTTGAATTCCAAATTTTTGGGTCAATTTGAACTTCTGTAGCTTTTCGGGTTTTGGTTTGATCAAAAAGTGGTATCAGAGTCTTTGATAGAGCTATTTCGGGAGGGCACAGAACTCCGATCAGAACCTCTGAAACTATTCAAATTTTTGAATTCAAAATTTTTGGGTCCCTTTGAACTGCTGTAGGTTTTTGGGTTTTGGCTTGATCAAAAAATGATATGAGAGTTTTTAATAGAACTATTTTGGGAGGAAACAGAACTCTGATCCGAACCACTGGGACTGTTAAAATGGTTGAATTAAAAAATTTCGGGCACTTTGAACTGCTGTAGCTTCTTGGGGTTTGGTTTGATCGAAAATTCTTATAAGACTTTTTGATAGAGCTCTTACGGGGGATACAGTGCTCTGAACAGAACATCTGGAACTCTTTATATTTTCAAATTCAAAATTTTTGGGTCACTTTGAACTGCTGTAGCTTTTTGGGTTGTGGTTTGATTAAAATGTGTAATGAGACTTTTTGATAGAGATCTTTCGAAAGAAACTCTAAACAGAACATCTGGAACTCTCAAAAATTTTAAATTCCAAATTTTTTGGTCAATTTGAACTTCTGTAGGTTTTTGGGTTTTGGTTTGATCAAAAAGTGGTATCAGACTTTTTAATAGAGATCTTACAGGGGGAACTCTAAACAGAACTTCCGGAACTCTCAAAATTGTTAAATTCAAAAATTTTGGGTCAATTTGAAGTTCTGTAGGTTTTTGTGTTTTGGTTTGATCAAAAAGTGGTATCAGAGTTTTTAATAGAACTATTGTGGGAGGGAACAGAACTCTGATCAGAACCACTGGAACTATTAAAATGGATGAATTCCAAATTTTTGGGCACTTTGAACTCCTGTAGCTTTTTGGGTTTTGGTAATACCGAAATATGTTATGATACTTTTTTGATAGAGATCTGACGGGGAGGGAGGGGGGCAGAATTCTAAACAGAACTTCTGGAGCTCTTAAAATTTGTAAATTCAAAATGTTTGGGTCATTGTGAACTGCTGTAGGTTTTTGGGTTTCGGTTTGATCAAAAAGTGATATCAGATTTGTTAATATAACTATTCCGGGAGGGAGCAGAACACTGATCAGAACCTCTGGAACTGTTCAAATGTTTGAATTAAAAATTTTTGCGTCACTTTGAACTGCAGTGGTTTTTGGGTTTTGACTTGATCAAAAAATGATATGAGAGTTTTTAATAGAACTATTCTGGAAGGGGACAGAACTCTGATCAGAACCTCTGGAACTGTTAAAATTGTTGTATTCAAAATTTTTGGGCCACTTTGAATAGCTGTGGCTTTTTCGGTTTTGGTTTGATCAAAATGTATTATGAGACTTTTTGACAGAGATCTTACCGGGTGGGGAGGCAGAACTCTAATAAGAACCCAGATAACAAAGCATGCGGACGCACATGGGCGCATGGCGTCCAAGCACGATGTGTCGGCAACAATGCAAGCACAGTGACAGCACGTTCTGAGGGTGATAAGTAATCCCACATAGTGCCCGCACACGGTCTGCATGATATGCAGCGATGTGTCCATCCATGTGTCCACAGCGTGCGTCCATCATGTTCGTCAGGTACTTAGGGCAAAATGTCAGCATATAGCGTGCGGTGAAGAGTGCGGCACAAAAAGCGCATTATTACTAAAAACATAATATAGCAGTTGTGTAAAAATTAAACTCTGATCAAATTCGATTTATGCTCTAAATTTTTGTTACTTTCCAAGTTTATTTTACCGACAAAAATTCGAAATAAAAGGGAATAATTATTTTTGTTCAAATGAAATAAAGATTTTCTCTTGGGTTTTGGTTCGGAAAATTAGCTTGGAGTATAAACAAATTTTGAGGCAAAGAACAAAGTCGTCAAGAGTTCTAATTGTTTTAAAATAATTTTTTGAACTCTAAAATTTTAGCTCCGTGAAAACGCACCATAAGTATTTTATAGGCTTTGTACTTCCCCCACATTTGTGCACAGACCTTTTAAAATTAAACGTCAAAGCATCGGCAACTCTCATTTGTTGATTGTCACAACGTTTCTATTAAAATTCTTCGCAACACAAAAATTCAATATATCTTCTTCACTATTTTTTACTATATTTACTATATTCAGATTTAAAATGATCGAAAACAAGTTTTTCAAGTGCACATTTTTAATCGTTCTACCTCTGAGATTTAAGTTCTTAAATCTGAGAAGTAGAACGATTAAAAATATGCAACTTGAAAAACAATTGAAAGTAATTAACTGGAAGATTCAAAAGTATAGTGTTCTTTAAAATCCCTTTGTTTTCTAACAAAGGTGTTGAATAAACGCTCTGTGTTGAATAATTTAAATTGTTCGAAATAAAAAAATATTTTCAGATAAATATATATTTCTCGCTAATATATTATTTGTTGCATCATCAGTTGTGAAAGAACAACTTCCAACACAAGAGTCTCTTCTTAAAAACGTCATCCAATGTTTTCTGTTACTTATGTTATTTTCAACATCTTGTTTTCAATAATTATAACTCAAAACACGTGCATGCTAGCACGACGCTGGCACGCACGAGCCGACACGCGTGCGGCGCATATGCGACGCATATGAGGACACCTATGTCTGCACTCTTACCCTCACATCGTGCCGATCGGTCGACACGTGTGCAAACACCATGCGGGCAAGGTGTGAGCACATTGTTATCTGGGAACTTCTGGAAATGTTACAATTTTTCAATTCAAAATTTGTTGCCCACTTTGAACTGCTGTAGCTTTTTGGGTTTTGATTTGATCGAAAATTGTTATAAGACTTTTTTTTAGTTTGTCGGTGGAATGGCAGTTTTTGATCTACTAGTCTTGTCAAAAATGTTCATTGAAAGCAAGCTTTCGCTCAACGATGTTGAGCCTCATCAGGAATACATTTTTCGGCAAGATACATTGTGACGAGAACTTGAACATTTAGTTTTTGTTATTGGAGTTTCAGTTTGAAAAGATACAGAAGTAATATTGAGAGGATGTTGAATTTAAAATTTTGTATGTGTATTGATTCTTGTAAAATTGATTAAGTTTTTATAAGGTGAAAAAACTCATACGCTCCTGTACAGGCAGTGCATTTTTGTGTTAAATAAATAAACTTTTTTGGGCACCTTATCACGTACGCTCTTTTCGTACACTCAGAGAAAATATTGAGTTGATTCAACAAAAAAGTTTCTTCAACCTAATTTGTTTGTTGAACCTAAAAAATTTGGTCAGTGCAAATGAACCTTTGGTCATTTAAAAAAAAACAGAACGAATTAATTTGGTCAGTTCAAAGTAATTATTTATTTGAGCATGTTTATTTGATTCAAGCAAATAAATGTGTTGAGCGGAATATATTAATTATTAGAAAATGATTTGGTTGAAGTAACGAAATAATTTGGTTGATTCTACCAAATACTTTCATTAACTACACTAAACATATCGAAACAGATGATGTCAGCCCACGCCGGTGACCAGTTTGCGAGTCGAAAAGTTTCTCATCGAACGTCGCCGTCGTGTCGCGAATTAGTAAAAAAATGAGTGATACGAGCAAATGGACACTAACAATTTCAACGTTTTTAAAAAACTCGGGTCTGAAACAGCATACAACGGATTTTGAACCTAAGTGCAACCTTTAGTTCGCAGTGTTCACACCGGTGCAGACAATCCAACCTCAAAATTCATAAGTGATGAAAGAACCCCACACAAATGTATGGAAAAAGCCTTTCTGTCAAATTGGGTGAAAGTTCGGTTTTCTAATGCTGCAAGTGATGCTTTTCAAAAGTTTGTTATCAAAAGATTTTGTCTTAGAATACAATTTTTTAAAAGTCAAGATCTAGATACATTTTGATTGAACGAGACAACCAAAATATTTGTTTTAATTAACCAAAATATTTGGTTGAATTAACCAAAATATTTATTACAATCGACCAAAATATTTACTACAATCAAACAAACTTGATTACCCAACAAATTTGGTTAAATCAACCAAACATTTGATTGACCATATAGCAATGTATTTATTTATTTGATCCATCCAAATTTTTGTTGAATATACCGAACATTTTTCTGAGTGTAGCTCATATATCCACCCAGAAAAAGATTTGGTTGAATGAACAAAATTTTGCTTGAATCCACTTTAGAATATGGTTATTATATGGACGACAAGGACTTCCGGTTCGACGTGGAAAGCGGCGATCAAAGCGAAATGGGCGATGAAAAGAAGGAGAAGAAGCAGAAGAGAGAAAAGGAGAAAACTGGAGTGGAAACAAGCGGTGGATATGCTGGAGTGAGGCAGGACAAATCTATCACGGACTTAAAGAGGGAGTGGGAGGTAGAAAGAGCGCACATGAGAAGTGAACGGGAGATTGATAGAAGAAATTTTGAGGAGACACTGAATAAGATGGTGGAAAAGCTGGAACAGGTGAGCGCGAAGATGGAGAGACTGCAGAAAGGGAAGGAAGAGAGAGAAACGAAAGAGATTGGATGCCAGACGGAAGAGTAAGAGAGAACATGCAGGGAGCTGCCGAAAAAGCTAACGCCAGAAGAGTGGGAGAGAGAAAAGGAAGAGAGAGCGCAGAGAAGGAGGAACCTCAGAGTGCTGGGAATCAGCAAGGAGGAGAACGAGGTGATGAATGTGGTAGGGGTCTTGGCCGCGCATACGAAGTGGATGGAGGAAGACCTGACGGAAAGGGAAGAGGAGATTCAAGAATGGTTGAGAAGGGAGAAGCGGCGAATAGAACTAGCAGGGAACGAAGTCGAATTATGGTTCATGAGGGTGAAGGTAGGGGAGACGATATGGAACTGGAGCGAGACGGAAGGAGAGATGGTGGTATTCGGTACGAGGGGCTATTCAATATCGTATTTAACGTATGAAATCATTTTTGAGTTGTGCCTATAACGTAAAATAATGCTCGGAGTAACGCTGCTAGTGTGTAGAGTGTTCGAAATCAGTAGACTGTGCGTATAACGTCAGTTAGGGAAGAAGCAGTGTAGCATAGTGCTGCCTAATGTAAAGAGTAAGATGAAATAACGTGAATAGTGTTCAATAACGTGAATAATGTACGACAACGCTGCAGTCAGTGTGAGTTAGTGAGAACAAGCCCGCTTAGTTCTCTACGAAGGAAGTGGAGTTCGGGTGATGCCGTCCTTTTTCGCCATGGGTCGGGTAACACGTGATCACTATGAACGGGTGACGTTATGTTTACATTTTCAAAATGTGCTCTTGCGTCGACATTTTGTGTAGCAACTGAGCTTCTTTGCACGGAATTTTGAAGATTGTGAATCGAAAATTTGTGCTTGTAACGCTAAACTATTTCGAGTGGAAGGTGATTCAATCGAAGATTCAATTTGTTTTTTGTGTACTTTGAAAGTAGTGTACAAAGAGATAATAGCCTATACCCAGATAGCAAAATGCCCGCGGAATGCAAGCGATCTGCCGGCCCGCGGTCCGATCGATCGGACCGACGTGCCGGCAGATATGCACCTTAATGTGCACACCATTGATGTCTACATGCCAGCCCGACAGGCGGGAGCGACGCGGTCCGGCGAACTGCATGACCGACGGTCCGGTAAAATGCTGGCTGAGTGTGCGAGCTTCCCTCTATGGCGCGAGTAGATTAAAATTAAAAAAATCTTTTGTTATGCGAATAAAATAAAAATTTCTTCCTCCAAATTGCACGAAAGGTAATGACGAAATTCTGCGTATAATAAGCCCAAGTTGAAAGAAAAATTAAAAATGTTATTTTTATAATAAGATATATCTTTTTATAATATTGACATTTTTCTTTCAACTTGGACTTTATTATACGCAGAATTTAATTACCTTTCGTGCTATTTGGAGGAAGACATTTTATTTTATTAATATTGAGAGTTTTCGCGTTAGAAAGGGTGGTTAGGTTGGCTTCGGTACTTTATTATATTCCCGATCTATAATTTTTCCAGGTTGCATATACTAACCCACTTTTTATTCAACACACAGCAAGCAAGGCAAACCAAAAACAGCAGTCCGCCTTTTTGTGCAAAAAGGGAACATCGATCCTTTTATTTATCCGGAAGGACTCACGTCGCGCTAAATCCGACGGAAAAATCACGGGTGAACGCCACACGAGATGATACACACGGCAAGAACAGCTGATCCAAAACGCACATGCGCGTTTTCGATTTGAATCTACTCGCACTATCAGCCTGCAGCGGTCCTGCAAGTCGCAGGCCCGTCGTTTCTCGCCGTTTGCAAGACCGACGGGCGTCTAATCTGCCGGATCGTTGTCCGCCCTTCGGTCGCATTCCGACTCTACCGGCCTGTCGCGTGCATTTAGCAGGCACGCTGGTCTCCAGCCCGTCGGGCCGATCACGTGCCGGCACGTATTGTTATCTGGGTAATATTGTGTGATGATCGAGGTGATATTTTTCGGATGAAATAATCTATGGAATAATTCTTCTATTCTAATCGTGTTTCAAAGTTAAACAGGACATGCACGTTGGAGGATTTTGTGGATTTCTAACGCTGACTGAATATTAAGTATGATTTTTCTGCTTTTTTACAGAATTTTCAATGCGATTTTTGTAAGTGAACGTAAAATTCTGAGGTTATGTTATAGTTTTTTGAGGTTTACATTGGAACAGGCTCAGTTGGGGATTGCGATAAAAAATGCAATTTCATTTTGCATTAATTAATACAAAATAAATACTTACTCCCGAGATATTAATGGCCCTGGAAATCGAGTGTTAATCGTATAGGGGAAACCACCCTACAGTAGATAATGATTTACAGTAGATAATCTTAATTAACTGGAAAACTGACAATAAATGTTCATTACTTTTGTTAGTATAACGTTTCAGCAAGGATACTATATCTTCTGACGAAGTTTCATTGAAATTTTATAATTAATTAATGAGTGAGAGCAAAAAATTTATTTTTAACCTGAAAAAAAATTTTACCTCTTCTTTATTCATACTTTTTAACTTAATGAAACATTTTTATGTGTCGCCCAATTTCCTCCGAAAAATAACAGATTTATTCGCATTGTACATAAACTTTGCATGTTTGCCAGGGACTGTCTGCAATAACCGGTTGTATAAGTCTAGCGCGCCGTTTTGTTTTACCTGAGAGCTTGTACAAAAAGAATGAACTATTTTGTTGAACATTAATTTTGTGGCTGAAGATGCATAATTTTTGTTTACAATTCATCTCTTTGCTAGAAAATTTAACTATTTTCTGAAAAATTAATTATTTTCAGTTGCAACTTAAATTATTTCGTTGCAAATTCGTTTTTTTCAGTATAAAATAATTCTTATTCTTTAAAAATTCATAGTCATCAACTGTTTCGTTGATCACAAATTCATCTCTGTTGATTAAAAATATTCTACTTTCTTTCAAATTTAACAATTTGGTTAAAAAGTCATTTCTTATGAAGATGGTTGTTTGGAAATATAAGTATTTTGTTAAAAAATCATTGTTTTCTTTGAAAATTTATTCATTTTTTAACTGGAAAATTGACTCCCACTTTAAAATTTATAGTTGTAGTTGAAAAATCATCTCAGTATAATCTTCCTTTTTATACATAGAGAGCTTTGTATTGTCGTGTAATGTACAAGGTACTACTTTCGGAGTAAGTTGCCGAAATTGTACAGTTGCACTGAGTCGGCGTGAATATTGCATGCAAGAATTCAGGGGTGAAGTGATTATAAGATATTATATTGTTTACAGTTTAATTTCACTTAAAGTCTGCATTTCATGATATTATCCACCCCAACCACTTACACCCACCCAACCTTATGGTAATTCACCCATTCACTTGGGTAGGGGCCCCTAGTTTTCATGTATGGTGTGTTCGCCCCTGAATGAAGTCAAGGACATTTTTTTTCTTTTAATTGTTACATGAAAAATATTTTTTTTTTTTCGAAAAAAGCGAACTGTACCGCAAGTATTTATACCCTTTAGATTATTTATACAAAAAATGAGACAAAATGGCTTCGCCGTTTGGCCTGAATCCGACTTTGCGATTTAAACTCGGTTTCCAGGGCCCTTAAGTTTCTGAATGTCGGTAAAAAAGGTTTGATCTAAAAAAGTTAACAAATTCTGAGTAAATAAATCGTCCAAAAATTTTGAGGCTAGAATTGCACAGGTTTTAAAAATCAGTTTCGAGGAAATCAAGATTGAATATCTTCATATCACAGTATGACAGACGATTTTTTGCTGAAAGGCCGATAAAAAATAATGAGAAATTTGTTTCTCAAAATGATACTTATTTCAAGAAATATCAATGTTAAAAGAAAAAAAAAACCTATTTTAAAAATGTAACTACAATTTCAATTTTAACATTTCTTTTTATTACTATGCTAGAAAATGAGATTTCGAACAAATCCTTTCAACAAAACGTGTATTTGATTTAAAAAAAAAATTAGTGCAATAAACCTATTCTCGAAAAACTGTTGTTTATCTAGTTACGAGTATTTGAGTTTTGAGGTCTATTTTTCCAAAAAACACAAGTTCGTTTTTCTACTTCTACAATTTTTTATCTAATTCAGATATTTCAATTTTTCCATACTCGTACTTTCGTGTGCAAATCTTTTTTCTCAAGCCGCCTCACTACGTGTCTCTTAATTTCTTCAAAAAAACGACATTTCGTCGCTGAGATATTGCAAGACTTGAAATGTATAACCTGCCTAATTTGAAATGGATTTGATTATAAGTTCATTAAAAAACTTGAAAAAATAATTGAATGAAGATAATGTACGTTTTTAAAATTATTATAAATTACAAGAATGGAAACAGCCATACCACGCTGAAAAAACCAGTTCTCGTCAGATCACTGAAGTTAAGCAGCGTTGGGCGCGGTTAGTACTTGGATGGGTGACCATTCGAGAAAACTGAGTGCTGTTGGCACATCGTGGGTGTGGTGAGCCCACACTTGTAGTTATTTACTACAAGAAACTATCCACCTAGAAACACTACCCGCATCGGGTAGTGTCACGCCTACCCTGAAAGAGAAATGGCTTAATGGTATACATACATACATACAAGAATGGAAAAATTTGAAGCGGATTTTGTAATGAAATGCAATGTTGCCAATTTTTTGTTTCAGATTCGATACACAACATTGCATATAAAGTCGCATGTGCTTTAAAGAATCAGGAAGATTTCCGTTCACACTTTTGGGACAAAATCCAGAAAGAAATAGGCGTATTTATTCCAGACCACATAAAGAATATTCTACAATTCAATAATCTAGATAATCCTTTATCATTCAGGAGAATTTGTGATGAAACTTTAATTCAGCTTGAGACCGACTGTTAATCCAGGAGTTAGTACAATTCATAAATTCTAAACCTATTGAATACTGGGGATGGAATCCAAAGTCAGAAGCAGGAGAAACTTCGCAACAAGGAAAAGTCGGTAGAGACCATAAAATTGATGTTGAATCCGAGAAAAAAAATACAACGACTAATCTTCGAAGTTGTACGCAAAAATTCGGAAAATTTCAATGATTCGGTGAGAAGAAAACTGTCTGCTAACATGATTATCAACATGAGAGCTTCACAAAGCGCTGTGTGTGTGTTTACAAAGTGCACTGCTGGTGGAGCACAGAAACGCTGGGTAATATCTAATTTAAAAAGACATATATTAAGGCATTCAGGACATGAACAAATCAATGTTTCTAAAAAATCAAAACTGAAGTAGCTTAACGGAAATAGAAATGAGACTGGCGATCTTCAGCTCAGGGAATTCGTGACGAAATCAAAGGAAAGAAGTAATGAAAACGATACTGAAATCTCGAAAAGCAGCACAAGTGCACAATCTTCTCAAAACGAACACGTATCTCAACGTAATTTGTCTCATACGGGTAGTATGATCAATGGAGCAATGGCTGAACTGTATTCTAGAGATGACACTTTCCAAGACACCTCATTTTCGGGGGAAGGTTAAGTCAAGGTAGTTTTAGGGCGGACTGCCTTGAAAATCAATCTCAGATTTCTAATGTCCGAATGATTCCTTCAGATTGTACTGAAATTCCTGATGAAATTTCGACCTTCTGTGAAAATTGTATCTGTCTCAATATGAAAGACACAGATGGGGAGACAAAATCCTCTTTATTATCAATGCTAGTAAGATGCGCTCAAGAGAAAGCTTATTTCAAAAAAGGTGGATTCAGATTTGAAAAATCTCTGAAACTATTATCCGCATACCTTTTTATTATTGGAGGAAAAATATTGTACGACACATTAGCAGCAAAATTACCCTTGCCTTCTCCAAGTACCGTAAGACATGTCATAAGTACCCTACTAGCAACGTCTGCCTTGCATGAAGGAGGCCAGAGTCTGGCTCAGAATCTGCTCCCTCTAGTCGACCAGACGAAGAACAGAATCTGGTGAATAAAGGAACCAGACTCTGGTATTTAGTTTAAACACTAGTAATTAATGTAGAATATAAATAATGAAATTGAAAATCTAGCAATTGGAAATTTGAACGATTCATAAGTATGAACAAACATGCAAGCATGCAAGCTTATACGACAGCAGGTTATGTTTTTAATATTACAGTGTGTCTCCTGGAATGCTGTGACGTCTCCGCAGTATATTCTCCCGGAAAGGGCTGAAATATAGTGTAAAACTATTACAGAAACCTATATAGTACCACTTTACGTTATTTTAATTTTGTCTGGTGTATATCATGACCAGCCCTCCCTAGGGATCGCGGGACCTTGTAGCTGGTGGGAGGGCTTACGGGTCTCATTGACCACAGATCCGAAATAGGTGAACCTGAGGGGCCGCATCGCGAGGTGTGGCTACTCTGGGGAACTGACGGACTCTGGTCGGTGAGACTTAAACCAAGGAGCGATCCTTCCAGGGGGTAATGGCAAAGCCCACTGGAATATCGAGAGCGCGAGTTCTCATGCTCCCAAGCTAAGATGTGATCGCCGTGTCGAGGGCTGAATGGCACCAGGGTCAACAAATCCTTGGACGCCCGGTCTGCCCCCCTCAGTAGAGGTGGTCAGGCGGGGGTTTCAAAGGAGGTGTCTTAACGGAGACTTTGGGACACCAGGTCGAATCCCATAGTATTTAGACCCGCCCCCTGCAAGCGGGGCTCTGTGGGGGGTGTTTCCTATTTCCCTAGCTTCTCGTGGGACATGAATGTTTCCAACAAATTTTAAAAAACAAAATATAAACGATGAGGGATCCGTTTCGGGTCCATCATCCAACCCACCGCCAAAAGAGGGAGGCTCCGTAGGGGGCAACCCTCCAGAGGCGGTGCGAAATAATGAAGATGGTGGAGACAATTATGTCGAAGCCGTGGAAGTGCAGCTAACGGAACTCTCCGTAGGGAAGAGGCACCGTAGCGGAGCACAAAGAAGGAGAGCCCGTAATGCGCGGCTCGCAAACAGCAGCCAAGGCTCCTCACAGGGGGCAGTGGCTGCTCAAACTTTACCCGGAGCAACTCCTCAGGCTTATTCTATAGGCAAGAGGAAGAAGGGCTCCGCAGAAACTCCCCCAAACAGGGAGTTGAAACGGCAGAAGGCTCTGGTAACACAGGGCCTTACCTTCGCGCAGATGGCCAACAACGCCCTGGTGAGAGTTGTCGTTGCGTCGGGTTATCCTGATGACTGTCTAACTCTCGAGGATTTGGACAGGTTGAGGGATGAAATCTCAAAAGGGATTGACGCGTTACCCCGTGAGGGACGCGCCCCCAGATTCAACGACATCTTCATTAGGTCGGGGGCTATCGTTGTGGAGGCCGCGGATATCTGGTCGCGAGACTGGATTGTGGAGAAAACCCCAATGTTCAGGCTTAGAGAAGGTCTGAACTTGGAAGTCAAGGGGACGGAGTGTCTGCAAAGGTACCGCAGAGCGACCGTACTGATTCCCGGTAATCCCGAGAGTCCGGCGACCGTTCTGGGGCGCCTGAGTTTTCAGAACCCGTCGCTACGAACTGATTCGTGGAAGGTGTTTTCCGACAGGCAGGGATCCAGGCCGAAGGGGAGAGGCTGGATTCTAGTCGTTGGTCTTCCCGAATCTTCAATCAGAGCCCTTGCGGCTCTAGATTATCGTCCCTATCTAGGGGCGAGTAGGGTTACCTTCCGGGTGACCCAACTGGGATCCGCAGGGGTCCCAGAAGCGTCCGGAGGTGCCCCGAATTAACCTTTCAATGGCTGAGACGGGAATCTCCATTACGCAGATTAATTTGCACCACAGCAAAGGCGCCTCGGCGGTTTTAGCCAGACGCATGTCTGTGGTGCAGACAGGGCTCGCCCTAATCCAAGAACCCTGGTTATACAGGGAAAGGATTTGTGGCTTGTCAGGATGTGGCTCCATATATAAGGGGCCACGCGAAAAAACGCCAAGGGCATGCATAGCCGTCAAGGGTATGGATGCGATCTTGGTGCCTAAATTCTGCTCTAGAGATCTCACCGTTATTAAGGTGAGACTCAGGGGCAGTAATGGAGAGAGGCTAGAGGTATTTATTGCCTCGGCTTATTTCCCTGGCGACGCCGAGGGACCCCCGCCTCCCAGAGAGGTGGAGGCTCTAATTCGGTATTGTCAAGAGAACAAGATCCCTCTGCTGTTGGGCTGTGATGCAAACTCTCACCACACGGTGTGGGGAAGCACAAACATCAATGACAGAGGTAGAGATTTAATTGAATACATAGCGGGCACAGAGCTGGAGATTCTGAATCGGGGTGATACTCCCACATTCCAGACTAAAAACAGGAGTGAGGTTCTCGATTTGACTCCATGTTCAGGTGCACTGAGGAGCAGGGTAGTGGATTGGAGAGTTTCCGATGAGGATTCTCTTTCGGACCACAAACACATTGTGTTTCGATTAACCCTAGGTAAACCAGTGGTTTCTAATATCAGAAACCCCAGAAATACACTTTGGGACTCATATAAAGAGGAACTCAAAGGGAGGCTTGCGGAATTTCCCACAAGCTATGGTACCATTGATGAGTTGGAGCACGCCGCAGATTTTCTGCGAAGGGCTCTGACAACATCATATGAGAACAATTGCCCTACAAGCACAATTAAGTCTAGGAAGGGAGCAGAATGGTGGAACACCCACCTGGAGAAACTCCGTAAAAAGACAAGAATGTTGTGCAATAGGGCAAATAGAACTAAATTGCCTTCGGACTGGGACATCTATAAGACGGCCCAGTGTGAATACAATAGAAACATAAGGAAGTATAAGCAGGAAGATTGGAGGGGCTTCTGCGAGGAATCGAAAAACATTCCGGAAACAGCGAGGCTCCACAAGATCCTGGCGAAAAATCCGGAAGCTCGCCTCGGGCTCATAAGGCTCGATAATGGTGAGTTTGCCGAAGATGAAGAAGCAACGCTGGATCACCTGATGGAAGTTCACCTCCCGGGTTTTCAGCGAATCCGAACCGACCAAGAGGAGGAAGGCCGGGGCCAAGGTGTGGAAAGGGCCGACTGGAATTTCGCCGCTAAGGTCGTTGATTACAAAAAGGTGGAATGGGCCGTAGGGTCATTCTGTCCCTTTAAATCACCAGGAGCGGATGGCATTTATCCAGTGCTTTTACAAAAAGGCATGGATGTAGTCGTCCCTCCTCTGACAAAATTATTTAGGGCAAGTATAGCCCTTAAACACGTGCCATCGGCATGGAAGGATGGCAGAGTGGCCTTCATACCTAAACCTGGGAGGGAGGGTTACACTGCTGCCAAAGATTTCCGACCGATCAGCCTAACGTCTTTTATCTTGAAGACGCTGGAGAAGCTGGTCGAGAGATACATTAGGGATGAGGTGCTCTTGGCCTCCCCGCTACATAAAGGGCAGCATGCTTTCCAGGCAGGCTGCTCGGTAGAAACTGCGCTTCATGCTGTTGTGACAAAATTGGAGCAGCAGTTGGAACAAAAGGGGTACGCTGTGGGCGCTTTCTTGGATATAGAGGGTGCTTTCAGCAATACTCCTCCAGAAGTCATCTGTCGAGAAGCTTTGAGATGTGGTGTGCCGGACCAGCTAGTTTGCTGGATAGGAAGCATGCTGCATCGAAGAAGACTTGAAACCAGATGGGGTGAAGGCCTAGTAAGGGGGATAGCTCCGCGGGGTTGCCCACAGGGGGGTGTCCTGTCGCCCCTCCTGTGGTGCATTGTAGTGGACGGCCTTCTTCGAAGGCTAAATAATGAGGGGTACTATACTCAGGGATACGCGGATGACTTTGTAATCCTAGTCAGGGGGGCTCATCTGGATACGCTGATGGGTCTTATAAGGTCGGCGCTGCGCATCGTAGAGCTCTGGTGCGATAGCTCAGGGCTCTCGGTAAATCCGGAAAAGACCAATCTGGTCATTTTCACGAGAAATTATAAAGTTCCGAAAGTTGACGCTCCTGTATTCTGTGGTGGGAAGCTGACTTGGTCAGACTCGGTTAAATATCTGGGAGTAATCCTAGATGGCAAGCTGAGCTGGGCAAAGCACCTGGAGACCCAATGCAGGAAATTTGTCATGACTTTTTGGATGTGCAGGAGAGCATTTGGGTTGACGTGGGGGCTAGGGCCTAAAATGCTTGCTTGGCTCTACTCTGCTGTCTTAAAACCCAGGCTCCTACATGCGGCCGTGGTCTGGTGGCCACGGGTGGAACTTAAAACAACGCAGGACAGGCTGCGAAGATTACAAACGCTAGCATTTAGGGGCTTGACTGGAGCAATGAGGACTGCGCCCACAGCGGCGATAGGATTCATGCTCTGTGAGGAACCCCTACATGTGGCGATAACCGCTAGAGCGGCACACGCGATGGGCCGTCTGGCAAGAGCAAATAGATGGACTCCGGGGACTAGACACACTAGACTCCCGAGTGATATCAGCGCACTGCCGATTCTACAGATGAGGCAAGATAAAATAACAAAACGCTTCAACTTCGCCAAAGCTTTCCGCGTCTGCATCCCAAGCAGGGATCTGTGGAAAGCTAATGGTAACCCACTACTCCAGGGGGAAATTTGGTATACAGATGGCTCCAAGGGAGAGGGAGGGTCAGGAGCAGGAATTTATGACAGCAAGAGAGGGAAAGGTATAGGGATCACACTTGGGCGACACGCTACTGTCTTCCAGGCGGAGGTCCTGGCCGTCCTTCGCTGTGCTGAAATACTAATAGAGCAAAACGCTGCTGGCAAACAGATTACGATCTGTTCGGACAGCCAAGCGACACTAACTGCAATAGGGAAACCAGACATAACATCAGAACTGGTTTGGGAATGCAAAAAAGCATTAAACCAACTTGCAGAAAAAAACAAAGTGGCTCTCATATGGGTCCCTGGTCACACAGGGATCAAGGGCAACGAAAAGGCGGACCAGTTGGCGAAACGCGGTGCAGCGAGCGAATTCATAGGACCGGAACCGGTACTGGGAATAGCGTCTTGCTGTGTCGGGATGGCCATTAAGAGCTGGATCCGAACAAAACACCGGAAATGCTGGGAACAAACCCAGGGTTGCCGTCAGGCGAAATCCATCCTGGGGTATACCTACAGGATGGGCAGAGCTAGGGAAATCCTGGGTTTACCAAAGAAAGATGTAAGGACAGTGGTACGGACCCTAACAGGGCACAACCACTTGAACTATCATATGCACAAAATGGGGTATAACCCCACGACAGAGTGCAGGAAATGTGGCAGGGATGACGAAACATCCCTGCATGTATTATGCCAGTGCCCGGCATTAGCTAGGCTGAGGCAACAGATCCTCGGGGCCCATTTTATGGACACAGAGGAAATTGCAACACGATCAGTGGTCGACATACTGGGCTTCGTCAAGAGGTCTGGATTCGACTGCTGAGAGTGAATAAGTAAGGGTGTGGCACAATAGGCTTTATAGCTTGAGCGCCAGGGGAGCTCTCCATGGGCTTCCCACCTGCATTAAAACTAACTAACTAACTAACTATATCATGACCAGTCTGGACCAGGATCTGCTATACCAGACTCTGGTGACAGAACAGCACGCCAAAGCGGAACCAGCCGGGCGCCAGGCTGCAAACAGATTCTTCATTTTCTGGCGCCCAGCTTGCGCCAGTCTGCAGTTATCTTGCTACTAGGGTACTTACTCCAATACCATATATGAAGGTAGCGTTCGCATATCTGAATTACAAGAATTTTTGAAAAACAGAGATTTAACACCTTTTGTATGGTTAAGTGAAGATGCGAATAGAATGACCAGCCGGATCCAATATGATCCTCATACAAACCAATTAGTCGGATTCGTATTACCCTACGACGATCAAGAAATGCCGATATCGTTTTCATTCATGGCTACGTCTGCACAAACTATCCAAAATCACTTCCAAAATAATACAATAGCCTCTTTACTTTATACAGTAATGGTACAACCACTTCAACATGATGCGCCTACATTTTGCCTTTGCTTATTCGGTACAGATAATAAATTTCGAGAAGAACATGTGACAAAACGCTGGAAGTATATAGTGTCTAACCTCCAAAATAATGGCATAACAGTACGTGGAATTTCTTCTGACGGAGCCTCTCGATTAATGCGAGCGATGAGAATCGAAACAAACATCGGGCTTATGATCTCAAATTTTACAGCCATCGGTAAGGATTGCGAAATTCCAGAATTTCATGCGAATGTTCTTCCTGACGTCATCTGTACTCAAGATACCGTTCACATCGGTGGAAAGTTGAGATTCAGATTACTGAAAAAATCCGTTGTACTTCCAGCAGGAAACTTTTTGATTTCATCTACTCACTTACAGATACTCATTGCCTCGGTTTCAAAAGATAAGCATTTCCTAACACAAACATATTTATCATCAAACGATAAAATGAATTTCCAATCCGTGATAAAAATTTGTGATCCAAAAATTTGGAATTTACTGGATAGACACGTCCCTGGAAGTGAAGGTACATGATCTTATCTAAAAGTGCTATACTACGTGCTGATGAGCTTTTTGTCCATGACGTTGACTATGGAGGATAGGCTCTACTATATCTGGTACTGTGTTTTCTTTTTCCGTTTTTGGAGAAGCTGGGTGAAATCAAATCCTGGATATAGGGTAAGCCAAAATGTTATAACTACCAATGCTTATTTGTGTATTGAATTCAACGCCCATGGATTGCTGAATGCCATTTTACGATGTATGCAAACTGGTTCAACTGAGCATTTCTTACCATGGCAGTACGGGATCCAACAATGCGAAAGCTTTTTTCGCAATTTTAGATCAACAGGCACGACTTTTTCAACTGTGCTTAACTGCAGTGTCTTAGATGCAATACACAGAATTCAGAAAATACAATTGCAGGCTGATATTGCTGTGACAGACTTCAGTTCCGAAGAAGAGCATCTAATATTCCCACGCACAAGTTACCTAAATACCTCTTAAGAGGCTCAGGATCAAAATTTGTCAAGTAATACCCCTTTGCTGGATGAAAATTGTTCAATTCCAACTTTCACTGCAATCAAAAATGTTCTCCGACGTGCTAAAGAAGACTCCCACTATATAATTTCCTCGTTAGGCATGAATGTTGACTTTGAGGCAGCTAATGATTTACAAATTCGTCATTTGAGTACAAGTATTAAAAATATTGCGAATGACTCCGATTCCGAGGAAATTTTTGAACGTGATACTGAGGACAATGCTCAAGGAACTGGAAACTAAGACGAAGAGAATGCCGAATTGTTGGAAGATATGACTATTCTATCAGATGTTACAGCAACCTTAGAGCTACCAGATTATTCCGAGATAAAAACAAACATTGACTCAAAGAGTCCTTTTACAATTCTAAAAGACCCTCGTGGGAAGGAGATTACTGTCCGCAAATCTTCCCTTTGTTGGTTACTCAGTCAAAATAATTGCAAATTGAGTAGCGATTGCCTAAAATGGTCAAATGTTCTGACAGTCAACAAAATATTAAAAATCCAGATGTAATGAGCTGTAACTGTCCAACCGTGTTTGAAAAAATAAGTATAGGTAACTGGTGTTTATTCCAATCAGCAACTGACGAGAAAAGTATGATTGGATTGGTTCTAGATTTCGCTTACATGGAGGGAAAAACGTGGAAAAGCACAGAATATTCAAGTTCTTACGCGAATATTGAAGGAAATAAAAAACTTATTGGAGTTCTCTGTCACTGGTTCGGAGTAAATGATGATAGGAAATTAATGTCACTTGAAATGGTTGTGCACGGGTACATTGGAATTCAGCAATATAGATTAACCCTTCCGCCACCAGTTTACACAGAATTTGATCTGAGCTTAAAAGAAGATACTTTCAATGAAATTCAAACCATGTTGTAGAATTCTTTTCCACAAAATATGTGATGTTTTGTTTTTTGTTTGCAATACTCGTTAAGATTTTATTACTTAATTAAGAAAATTTTGTAGAATTTTCGTCAAATAACGAATATATTTTTTGTTGACCGTAGCAAATAAGTAACAAGACTGCTTAACCATAACAAATAAGCATTACAATACTTGTAAACTATACGAAATAAGTATTACCAACCAAAATACTATAAGAAGATAGTTTGAATGATACTATAAAAATGTTGTAGAATTATTTTGATCAAAATATGCAATGTTTAAGTTTTCGTTTTTAGTACTTTTTAGGATTTCCTTCTACAGAATTGTAGAATTCTTTTTAACAAAATATGTGAGGTTTTTTATTTTTAGTATTCTTTAAGATTTCGTGATACATCTACTCAATTGAGAAAATTTGGTCGAATTTTCGTCAAACAACGTATACATTTTTTGTTAACCGTAGAAAATAAGTAACGAGACTTCTTAACCATACCAAATAAGCATTACAAGACTTTTAAACTAGACCAAATAAGTATAACAGAACCAAAAGACTATAAGAAAGAAGATAGTTTTAATGATAGTATAAAATTGTTGTAGAGTTATTTCGATCAAAATATGCAATGTTTCAGTTTCCTTTTTTAATACTTTTTAAGGTTTCCTTCTACATCTCTTCAATTTACAAATGTAATGATTACAAGAAGACTATAAGACTGAAATAAATGTAAATATGGTGCGGGTATGGTGCGTGCACACATTTAGGATTTTTAGAGGGTAAAGAAAATATTTGCATTGATATTTTTAAATAAAGAGCAGGTGATTTATCATGAACGTATTTTTTATTATGGGTGGAAGGAATATTTATACATTTTAGTTGCGCATTAGCAATTCAGTTTCCGCATGTTTGTATCAACAATAATAAATATTTTTCGCTGAAACTACAAAATACAGGCACATAAAACTGACGGAAAACATAAAGACGAAGGTAAAAAGTATATTTTTCGTTTAAATAATAAAAAAAATGATGACCTAAAACAAAAATTACCTTTTTTTAAATATTTAAACCAAAAATAAACTGTTTATAACCGTTTTCACGTCTCTTATTAAAGTTTCAGCGAAGGATATTTATTATTTTGGACACAAACATGCTAATATTTGTTGTTTGAATAATAAAAAAAAAAACAAGATTGAACAGAAATTAACTGTTTTTAATTATTTAAAACAGAAATAGCCTATTTATATCCGTTTTCGCGTTTCTCAAAGTTTCAGCGAAAGATATTTATTATTTTGGGCACAAAAATGCAAATATCGTAAGCAAAAAATGCCCTTACGATACTAACATTAAAAGGCACGCATTTACATAACTGTAATATTTAATATCACAAACTTCAGGATCTGATACTTTTGCGAGATTAGCACGATTGTGTCCACAATAATAAATATTTTTCGCTGAAACTTTCAGAAATTGTATGAAACATAACAAAAACGGTAAATAGCCTATTTGTTGTTTGAAATGTAAAAAACCGGTAACGCCGAAAAGGAGAATAAAACAAAATATTAATAAACACGCGCACGATTCGACACAAATCGAGAGGAACGGGGGGCCGCAGAGTCACTACACATAAAAATGCTATCGCAATAATAAAATGTGCGATCGAGAACCGACAAAAACTCGCAAAACGAAACCGTGCGAAACCGACAACGGAAGTCGACAACAGCTGTTACGGCGCGTCGGGCGATTACCGTTCGACCGACGCGACGGGGTCTGTGCCGTATATTATTCAGCTAATGCGCGCAGTTTTTAAATATAGCTCCTCTTATTTCTACTTCAAAATATTAAAAAATGAATACAATACGATTGAAAATTAAAGATGCATTTTTTTAATTTCTGAACAAATGTTTCAAACATTGATTTTAAATTACATTTTAAACTCAATTTAATGTTAAACTTGAAATTAAAAGCACAAATTGAAGTTATAAACATAAATAAATATGTAAAGTAGAAATTATACCAAAAATTTCATTTTTTTATTTACTTAATTTCAAATTCAAATTGACAAAAGGCTGATTGAAATTATTTGTATAGTCGATTAAAGTTGGAAATTATAGTTTTAAAATAAATAAAATGCATATTGTACGTTTAAACTATACAACCAAGCATTCAATAAATCTTACTAATTTCCTAATTTATTCTTATTATAAAATCGGGAATGTTTTAATTTTTCTAAATAAACATGTTTTACAATATCAATTAATTCAATCTTTAATTATAATAATTATCAATATTTTTAAAAATTGTATTACAATAATTGTAGACCGCCGAAAGAATGGTTAGAATCTGTAAATGAGACATTAATCCGTAGAGACATAAGAAGCCATAGGAACACAAGAGCTTGCATGAAAAAATGCATGGACGTGAAGGAAGCTAGAGTAGTATGCCAGGACAGAAAAGTGTGGCGACAAATAGTTTGTAAACAGAGTGACAGTAGAATGAATGACGCCTGAAACAAAGATCTTGGATACTAATGGGCCCAAGTGGAGAACCATACATAACAATTTTGTGAGGCTCTTCACTTGGGGTGATCGCTAGAGAGATTGATCAGCAACCTGGATCGGAGCAGTGTTGCGGAGTAAACGTGTCATTTAAATAAATAACACGAGAATTCCAGATCAATCTAAAATATATATACCTAACACTTATATGCCTATCCACCTCATACCTATATTCCTACCTACCTTATACCTATATACCCACATGCACACTACTATTCTCCAACCGAGCAAGTCACGCCTACCCCGAAAGGGAAATGGCTTAATGGTATAATAATAATAATAATAATAATAGTTTACTATACTACTATTATCAAAAAATGTGCTTATTACTTATATATCATGTATATAATGACCCTCACAAAGTGCGACACACATGCGCCGCACATCGTTATCACAAAGTGCGTCGCATATGCCTCGCACGTACGTGCCCCTCACAAAGTGCGACCCATATGCCTCGCACCCAGCACGCACCGCATGCCCCGCATGCCGTGCGAGTAACGTGCCCCACACGTTTGCTATCTGGGTACACTGAGAAAAATGGATTATACGAACCGGATAATAGAATTAAAGAATAATTAACCGTATAGAAAAGTATATTATCGCGTATAATCTATTATATTTTTCTAATATATCAAGATGATACCAAATATAATCTCCAGATGTTAAATTCTTATAATCTTCAGGTATTAAATTGTAACATCTCAGATTTTAAAATATCCAGGCGTCTGTGTAGTCCCAGATGGTACGTCGCCTCGTGGCGCGTGTCATATGCATCCGTTCGCATTTAAACAAGTAATAATTAAGTTATAAAATTATTATTAGTGCTAAATCACGCGTGATTTTAATTTAGAAAATAGGTAAGTTTATATTTCTTTTCATTACACATCACTGCCACTTGTACAAGTACAGAAACTTAGCCTCCTTTATTTTCGTTTTTGTAGTCTTATGACAGCCACTTTCCTGCTTATTGTGTGTTTAAAAAATTGAAATTTTCTTCCAGTTCTATTTCCGAGCTCGCCTATCAAAATTTTGTATAGGTTTATAAATACGTTTGCAAAAATTATTATATGTATTTGAGGTTATCTAATGGACCAGGATTCTAATATGAATATTAGATTTTAAAATCTTGGATTATAGATTTTATTATCTCAGATTATAAAGTTTAATAATCCAAGATATTATCCTGTAATATCTATTTCTCAATATCTATAGATTGTAGTTCTAATAATCTGGATCGCTGTCCCATAGTTAATAGTCCAAGATTATATCCGGTAACAGATTTTTTATTACCGGGTATAATCCATTTTTCTCAGTGTAGTGTTTCATTTTCTGCTCCCAGTGCCATTTATTATTTTGCAACATTTTTTCTCTGTCGATATAAATTTCTTCTACATAAATATTTTAGATCCAAAAGGTCTTAATTCGTATCAATTAAGGCGATTATGGATAATCCAAATCTGAAAAAAATTTAAATTTCAATATTTGGCCACAAAAATGTTCAAAATTAACATTTTTAGAGTCAGGAATTTCGTATCTTCCTTTCGCACAATAATTTCAAACAGTTTTAGTACAAAAAAAAAACATTTTTTTTCCTACGCAAAAGTGCCACAATGAAATCACATGAAATCGTCATGCAATGTTTTCGTTATTCGAGAGTGAATAGCCCCTCGTCTTTCCCCCCATTTTTCGATTATTATGTTCAATTTTTATTATAAAACTGACAGAGAAGTATTTTTGGCAAATTTTTTGGGAACTTTAACAGTTCGTACATTTTTTGGTGGCTAAAGAGAAAATTCAGAAATGAATATGAGAAGGTTTTCTTGAGAGTGGTGCCAGATGTGAATTACAGTTAGCGTAGGCATTGTGACCTTAGGTCCTAGAACTTTTCGCGGCGTGGAAAAGGGTATGCATTGTAGTGAGTACAATAGCGTGGGCGTGCCTAAAGTTCTCCTCAATATTTGGCCGCCAGGATCGGTAGATACTTACCTTGAATTTACTCCATGCAGACACTTCGTTGGCACCTGTTTTTCATATTTATTTGAGAGAAATTTTTCAACTAGATACATACATTTGTAGATAATATATTAATCTAGATTCAGCATTTCGAAAATTTGTGAAATAACCATTACAAGCTGAAAAATTAGTCTTCAAAAGTAGGGTAACTTTGACCAAGCATATTTATAATATAATAAATGTTTATAAAAATTTCACAAATGCTGGATGTAGCTAATTATTTTCTGAATCCAGGCATACCACACAAATCATATTTTTCACTATACTTTCGAAGAAAATAGTGGCCGGCGATGACCTTACAAAAGCTCATGTCCCCAGCCCTCTTAAGTCCAAAACAGTACAATATACGAAGATACAAGAGTCGCAGGTTCAACCTTGAAAGTGTAGCGTCGTGCGACTTTTCAAAAGTCGAACAACGCCATTGGGCGCTTTCAGTTAAACTAAATTTAAATTTATTAGAAAAATATGTTTTAAAATGAAAATTAAAAGTATTTTTCTTTTACTATAATTATAATAAATGAGGAAGTCATAACTTACAATAATAAGTTAATTAATTTAACTTATTATTCAAATCTAGAAATAAAATTAATAATATATTGTACAACTATGAGACACATACTCTCTCTCTTTCTTTCTATCCTTAGAAGCAAAAGAAAGTCGAAATTAGTCATAAGCCTCGAATATTGCTACCACAGTAAAAAGAAACTAATTGGGACGAATTGAGAAGAATTTGCCAGGAGCCACCGTGAATCTTGCTTTGCGACAATCTCGAATTGGAGGTGGTGGTGAATTCGTGTAAATTCGTTAAAAGTAATAAAGTCTTCAAATATCCTATTCGCCCGAATTCAGCGAAAAATGTTTAGGGGATCTAATTTATTTGAATGCGTCAGCACGAATTATTTTCAGTGTCCGCCAATTCGTTTTTATTCGCGAGATTTTAAGTCAAGCCCCAATTCGCAAGAACTCGCCAGCGCGAATACAGCTAAAGACTGGCCTATTCAATCGAATTCGTAAGTAATAACCAACGAGTTCGGCATAAACGATCCGTTGTAAATAAATATCAATGAGTCCCGTAGCTCAGTGGTCGCCCTCTGGACATTATACACTTGAGATCGCTGGTTCGAATTTCAAGGCATGCAATTTTTATTTATTTTTTTTTTCGAAATGACCTCGACCACAAATTAAGGCGAATTGACACGCATTCAATTCGCTCTGGCCCAATTCGTTTCAACGAATCAGAAAGCAGCATTCGGGCGAATTTAAACATGTTAATTCACCGCAATCCTCCCGAATTAGTTTTTTTTTTACTGGGACGTCATCCACCCCTTCGAAAAGGGAGCTTCAAAGGCGATGATTTGGAAGGGTCAAATTCCACATCATCCACCCCTTCAAAAAGAGGGTGTAAAAAGCGATGACTTGGAAGTACAGCAGGCGATGATTTGGAAGCGTCAAGTCCAAATCATCGGTTGCATCAGGGTGAATCATTTTACGCCCCTTTTCTTTGTTTCTAGGGTGAAATCACCCTCCAATCAGATAAGCAAAAGATGTCGACATGGTTTAAAACTAAATATTGTAATTGGTTAAGTATGTCCTCATTTCACGCGCGAAACCCTTCGACGTCATCGGTTCTAGTTTATAAATACAGGGGCGCGCGCCCGAAACGCCAGATTTTGCCTCGCGGCCTTTAAAAAGACATACGTGCTCGTTATCGTCAAAAGTCTCGCCAATTTTAAAATTACGCGATTAAAGTTTTAAAGTTCAGAATCATTTTATTATTCGAAACTACTTAATGTCTTAACCGCCAAGTATTTTATTTGAGTTGTCGAACATTTATCGGACCCACAATTTTAACAATTACAACTATGTAGAGTTTATTACGAACTCCATTTTATAGTGATAATTCTTTATTTTCGAAACGGAATAATTCAATTCACTATTTCACGTGAACGGAAAATTAATAATTTAGATTCGGAATCTGAAGAAAATTCAAATTGATTAAGTGATCATTTCTTCAAACTCGAAGACATTTAAACTAAATCTGGCGAGTCAAGCTCGAGTCGATCTTTCGCTGCTGCGAACATTGTGCATTGAAAAGGATTATTGTGCTTATTATATTTATGGGATTGTGTTTTGAACTGGAAATATAAAAACTGTGAATTTCCTCATACAATTGTGCAATTTCATTATTTAATTTCCGAAATTTCCCCTGACCCTAACCTTCACGGTTTTTGGCTTTCAAGCCAATCGAAACCAGTAAAGAACCACAGTATTCATATCTCCAATCAGCATTGGGTACAAAGGAATTATTTCTACACAAGTGTCACGTCCCTGGCGCTGTAGTACAATTTAATTCTGTCGTAGCCTGACGCTGATTCGTTACAGAGTGAAATTCGTTGCTGCCGTTGAAAGATTGAAACCATAACCGGGAGAACAAATAAGGTTTTTAAATTAAAACACAATTTGAACTGTTCACTTCATAAGTATATTCTTTCACACATTAAGATTAAGTTATAAATCTTGAATTGTTTTGCACTATATGCACATAATCCATTAGGCACTATAAACAATTTAGTTAGCTGTTTAAAAATTTGCAGTTCGCAATTAATTCTAAAATTTATAAAAATCGACAAGAGCCGAACGCTACGACGCGCTTCGCGTTTTACAATTTAAACTTTCTATTTTCAGATTTGATCAAATCATATGGTCTCAAAATTAGTCTAAGTCAAATTTATCAAATTGACTGTCGCAGGTTTAAAGTGATAATTGCGGTTCGGAGATACAGAAATTTGACGTTTTTCTGCTGTGCCCGCCTTTTTGTAAACTACGTTTCGGGCGGAGTAATTCCCCTACTCTAGGCCCCCAGCCAATTAAATTGCTGACGTCATAGAGTATTATGTCCATTTTTCCAATTGGAGAGTAGGTCATATGGCTCCACCTACTAAATATAAGTCGCAAAATGAGTCATTCGATTATTGACATTTATAAACAGTGATAGTCCTAAGTCCTTACTTATTGCGTTTTACATTCGTCTCGTTGGCGCCATAATGTCATAAAAGATACTAAAAATAGTACTATGACTCATCTTTTGGACTAAAAATGGCGATGACCTAAGGTTGCATCTATTCTGAAGTATAGTATTTATTTTTTTATTTGATTCAAAATATCGTATTTTGTTGCCATCTTATATAACATTTATATAACTCTATTCTGCCTTCATAATATTACGTTAAACCGCAAACTAATTTGCATTCTCTCGCTAAATCCGCCATATTTGTTCATGCGCGATAGAATTTTAGTTCCAAAAATTTGCACTCTTATCACACAAGCGATCTCCGGACGTAACAAAAGGAGCGTGCCGAGATACAATATTCTGACGTGTTTGGGCTCCGCGACTATATTTTACACCTCGTATTGGGAGGGACTTATCATACTTAGCGTTAGACTAATCGATTTGCTGACGCTACTCAAGTTTATGGCCAAATAACCAATCGTGAGCGCGGTCGCGTTGTTCCACGAAGGAATACGGGCGCTTTCCACGATTGCAGATCAGCAGATTGCATGCAGAAAGTCCACAAGAGTGAAAGAGATGGAGAACAGCCTGTCTCTTTCACTCTTGTGAACTTTCTGCATGCAATCTGCTGATCTGCAATCCGTGTGAAAGCTCCTTAATTAGGAGACTGAACTGCCATAGACAACTTTTTCGAATCTGATAGGAGCAACGGCACCGCAAGTGCCACACCTGTAAGTAGTAATCACTCTTCACTTAGTGCGCAAGCGCCACGTGTCCTCTTCTCACGCACAGTGAAAGTGCGAGTGAGGCAGTTTTTGAAAATAAAGTATGTTTGTCAGGTTATGCGAGTTTGTTTTCTTTTGCTCAGCCCTATGCATCGCCACCACTCTTTCTGTTCTCTTAGCATCCGGAGGGGTATCGTAGTTCAAATAAATACAATAGGTGGCGCGCCGATCAGGTAGTTGTAACAGTTCACGATTAAATTGGCGTGAATAATGAAGTTGATTTGAATTTAATTATTTAGCTAGTCCTTTCGTGGGTTCCTTCCACCAAGAGCGAAAGCTCTTCTTGTCCGGCCACCGAAGTTGACGAATCCAACGATGATAAAATAGTCCAAAAAATTCTAGTTGAATAAAATAAGATCCCGCTTTAAGAGCTACACAGTAAAAACAGAGTCTGATTTTAAGCCCCAGAATGGTCTTGATTTAAGATGTAAACGAAAGTAGACCATGTCCGCTTAAATTCAGCGTACGATAATAGTCTAGAAATAAGACGATTATAGGGCTGAAATTCAGCCGTTAAAAAGACTGCAAAGGAACTGCAAGTCAGAGAATGAGCTGAAATTAAGTCCCTCGATAGACTATTTGTCGATCGCAAAGCAGAATATGGACTTAAATTAAGACCTAATCTGAATTTAAAAATCAGCTGTCAAGATTGCTTAAATTAAGTCTTAATTAAAACTAAAATTCAGGGCAAGGATAGGTTAGAACAAAACAAAAAAAGGTGGTTTAATAATACGAAAACATAAAAACAATTTGTTTGTTTAAAATAAATATACTTTATTACAAATTGTTTAAATATAAATTCGAATTTATATTTAAACAATTTGTACTAGAGTATATTTATTTTAAACAAATTGTTTTTATAGTTCTGTATTAATAAATAAACTTTTTTTGTCTTGTTCTTGTGTTTTTTCTTTCAATTGAATCTAAATAAAAATGTTTTCTCTTCGATTGAATTACTAAAATGTATTTCTGAAATTTTCTAAATATTTAACATTTTTTTAATGTGACCGCACTTTAAACTGTATAATATATATAACATTTCATATTATACAAAGTTTCTATAAATATAAACTTATATTAGCAAGTCTTTTTGCATCACGCCGGTAATTCATATTATAAATAATCGCTTGCAACGAATATAAATATAATAAAAAATATTAAATCTTATTCAAAAAATGTGCTATACATATTTTATATATGTATACAATCTATAATTCTTATACGGATAAATACGCAAACACTTTGAAACAAGTTAAGTTGTTCTAATGCCGTCCATACCTTCTTGTATTTTTGATAATCCTTAGTAAACTGTAAATTTTAAATTAGCCAAATCGTTGCTTCCGATTGCAATTAGACGCGGTGGTTTGTCAGCTTTAGGTTCCGTTGCTAAGACTGATGTGCTACCCTGGAAATATAAAATTTTTACTTCGTATTTAAAAACAAATATTCTTTATAAAGAAATACAAGCATATTAGTTTCAAAAATGAAAAGACAAACGGCAAAATTTAGAAATATATTTAGGGTCATTTCAGCTATAGTAATTTTATTTAATTAATTTAAATTTAAATAATAATGAGATTATATCTATATACTAATGATTTTAGGTAACTATCGTTATGAATTAAGACAAATATATGAAAGGGTCAGATTACTGCTTGTTGCAACATCAGAAAATAAAGTAAAGAGGTACTTACCGTGAAAAATCAAAGCTTGAAGGTTAAAAAGAAGAAGAATAAACATAAGTAGGTGCACTAAGTATTATCTGGTATGATTAACAGATATTGCACTTCACATTCGACTCTTGTCGCACGAACTTTGTATGCAAACTATGGAAATGGCGTCTTATAGAGCGACACGCGAGTGACGTCCCAACTTAAGACTTTCAGGGTCTGAAAAATAGCTTTATTACAGTCTTTATTACAGCTCGAAGTGTCTTCATCCTAAGACAAGACAATTAAATCTTTTTTTAAAACCAGTGGACTACAATTCAGCCCAATTAGTGACTTATTTTTGTTTTAAGACTCAGGAGGACTTTTTTAAATACTATTTTCATGATTAAATCAAGTTACCGACTTGATTTCAGACAAAAATGAAAACAAGTCCAGCATAAATTTCAGACTTTGTTTTTACAGTGTAAGGAAGGTTGAACACAATAAGACACAAAAAATACTTTGAATTAAAGGGTGAATATATTCAGGCTCTGTTCACAATAATTTTCTCTAAGTCCAATTTCTATAGTATATATATATATAGGTATCGGAGACAAAGATTTCGCGTCGCGAGCTGATAAGTATCTGATCTCGAAAATCGATGTTACTCGCGGGCTCCTGGATCGCGCAGCGATCCAGGGGTATCCCGCGCAATCCTACTCTCAATCATACCCATACTTCCAACCAATCAGAATTCATATTTACACCCCCAACTTGACTAAAGCATGACCTAATTCCTCGTCAACCCATGATGAAACCGCGGCCTAGTTAGCTTCTTGAAGAATACCCATTAACCACGTTTCCTCGATTTAGGCTCAAATCTCATTTCATGCTTCACTATCAAAAACGTCAAATAATTAACAGTAATAAAAAGTTCATTAGTTTTTACAGCTTTCGCTCAAATAAAAATCAGCTTAAATTCTGGTTCAAACTAGTTAATAACAATGGCTTCTTTATTTGTTTTAACTATTCTAGCACGAAATCTCGAAGTTATCTTTTGTGAGTCTAACTAACCCTCTTTCCTAAAGCTCCTTTGAAGTCATTCAATTTATGTTTCTTTCATACTTATTCCGCATTCTAAACTAGAGCTGAAAACAAAACTTGTAGCAAGCAACATTCTTTTCCAATTACTCACAAATCATAAAGTCAAAATGAAATTCAACGTTAGAAATTTCAAAAACTACAGAGTCAGTTCGCTTTCTTAAAATACCAAGTCTCTCTCTATAAATTATTCAATTGTTTATTAACCCAAATAATTATTAATGATTTAATAATCCCATTAGTAAATCTACTTCGAACCAAAATGGATTTGAACGAGGTTTTAATATTTCATGTCTTTTCGCATGTCCGGGAGGTGCTGCCCCTAGTGGACAGTAAGGGCATTAATGAACAATCACAGATTGTTACATAGTGCTGTTTTTGCATTGTTATGTATAGCAAAAATACTAAAATTCATTTAAAACTTGAGGGCGCAGTCCCATGGATACATATTAGCAGAGTAGCAGATTTGCGGAGTAGGTTTTTCGACCAATCAGATGATTGCAGGGAATTTGCTGAAAAGTGTTCGAAAGTGACAAGTTCAAGCCGTACAGGGACTAGGGAATAGTTCAGCGCCTGCGCTCGTGATGTTTTCAAATATTTGAAAAGTGATAAGTGAAAATGGAAGTTGATGGTTAAAATATTTTTCAAAATGAGTAATAACGACGGGAATCAGTCTGGGGTAAGTACTGATACAATAAAGTAGAATATTACTATGTTGTTGTAAATAATTTGTGCAAAGAAACTAAATGTGAGGTGTTATAAATATATTTTAAAGCTGTAATGGGTAAGCTAACCAACAAACAAAAACTTGCTGTTTTTGCAAAAATATACAAAAATAAAATAATTTCGTGAACGATTCCAAAGTTTATGTCCTACATTTATTGACGTACTGTTTTCCAAAAAAATGTGAAGAAGTTCGGCTTATTTTTTCGATATGCAGGTTAGAATATATGTGGTTATCCTACAATAATTGTTATTATCTTTTCAAATGAAAAAAATAATTTTAGAAACTTTTCGCTTCTGTTGTCAATATAATTATTGATTTTGAACAGATACAATAAATAAACCGATGTAATAAATATTTTTCTCCAATTTTTTATTTCAGTTACCTAATTTCAGGAATAAGAACTTCGCTAAGGACGAGGAGGAGAACCGTGTTCATCTAGTTGAGAAGTACTAATAGTGTTCATTAGGATGGACCTAGTAGGGAGTGGTTAGCTTATGAGTTGCTTATGATGACCAAATTAACGTATGAGAAGAAAGTTGTTGAAATACTGTTTGTACATTATTGATTTGCATCTCAATTAGATAGTTATTTTATTTTGTGTCAAATTTAATTACTGTTTTAACTGGATTAAAATGATTTTTTCACACATTTTTGTAGAGAGTCATTAGTTTGCATGCGAGAATTTTTGTGACAAATAGTTGAATTATTTCTTTCTTCAGTTTTGACCTTTAGTTTATGATTTAAAAGATCAAGTTTCTTTTTATTTTATTGACCTTCTTCTCCGGAGACTTGCTGATATAGTTGATTAATATTTCATCTGTATGAAAATTCAAGTCCTGAATAGTAATTATTATTTTTACCCCCCCCCCCCTCACACTGCTGAAAAGAGACTATCATAAGAAAATGATTTTTTTTAAGTTTTTTTTTTACAATCAAACATCGGCGTAGAGGTTATATATTTTTTACATTGCTTTTAGAAAATTATTTCCATCTTTAATACGAAAGCTTGGATATAGTTGATCTAATTTCTTTGAAATTAGGGACATAAACTTTTCCTTCTTTCTTTTTCTAGTCCGCTAATTTGTAATCTGCATATCTCGAAACCGATCTATCCCATGGTGCATATTAGCGAAGTGCGGAGTAGAAGCCAGCCAATACGAATGCCTTTTCTTGTATAAATTGTTTTTTGTTTTTTCTTAAAACGGTACGGTCATGGGACAGGTAAGCAATAAAGTGTGTTGATTAGCAGATTAGCAGAATTCAGAATATTCGAGAAATTTCAAAAATTCATAATATTTCAAGAATTCAGGAAATTCCGAATATTCCAGGAATTCGAGGAATTCAGAGAAGTTAAATATTTCAGGACAGTGAGAATTTCAGGGATTTTCGATCATTTAGGCCATTAAAGAAATGCAGAGAATTCAAAGAATTTTAGAAATTCAGAACATTCAAAGAATTCAAAAAAAGTTTTTGAAAATTCAAGAAATTGAGATTTTCACAGATTTAGAGAATTCAAGGAATTTATGAAATTCAGAATATTCAAGGAATGTACGAAATTCAAGAAAAAAACAGAATTTGAGGGAATTCAGGGATTTCAGAGCATTTAGAAAATGTAGAGAATTCACGAAATTCAGAATATTGAAGGAATTCAGGGAATTGATAGAATTTCAGGGATTCCAGAGTATTAAAGGAATTCAATACAGTCATGAAATTGAAGGACTTGAAAAAGTTCACAGAATGCAGCTAATACGGAAAATTCTAGGAATGTCAGGTGTTCAGGTGATTTAGAGAATTTAAGAAATTCAGAGTATTCAAGAAATTCAGGGAAATCCTTTTGAATTTGTTGTATTAGCCGAATTCTGTAACTTTTTTAATTAATTCAATCTAATGAATTTATAGAATTCCTTTAATGCTCTGAATCCCCTGAATCCCTTCAATATTCTGAACTTCGTATTCAAAGGATTTCAGGAATTCAGAACATCCAAAGAATTTAGGATATTTAAGTAAGGTCTTATCTATAAATTACATAGCACTTCGGGGGGGGGGGGGGTCTGGCCTAGTATTACACAATGGCGAGAAACTGCGCGGAATTTCAGGGAAGTCATGGAATACAGAGAATTTCAAGAATTCAAAGAATCCAGAATATTCACGGAATTGAAGGATTTCAGGAAATTCAGAGAATTTCAAGGATTTCACAACATTTAGGAAATTCAGATAATTTCAGAAATTGTATAGCATTAAGGGAATTTAAGGAATTAACCTCGGAATTTAGAAGATTCAAGGAATGCAGGAGATTCAGAGAATTCAAAAAATATCGGAGAATTCAAGGGATTCAGAGAATTCCGAATATTCAAGGAATTCAGGATATTCGAAGATTTCAGGGAATTAAGAGAATTTAATAGATTTTAGAGCATTTAGGTAATTAAAGGAATTCAAAGAATTAAAAGCATTTCGGGAATTCAGAACATTACAACAAATCAGGAAATTACAAATATTCAAGGATTTCAGAGATTCCAGAAAATTTCAGGAATTTAGGGAATCTGTCAAATTTTCATTGCTCTAAACTAAATATAAAATTCTTTACTTTTGAGAAAGACATACAATTTTGTACTGTCTTATATAATAAACTAAGAAGGTTAAAGATTCTACTCATACTTGAAATTAAAAAATTGTAATTATAATAGATTCTAACAATTGATTTAATTATTTTCATTAAAACTATTATTAGAAGACAAGAAGTTTTAAGGTCTTTTTCATTATTAAATGAAACATTGATTTAAAAAATATTGGTTTCTAATTATTAATTTTATTTTGTTGTATAATTTCAAATATTTGAAATTTATCCCAAACAATTTCATATATTATCAATTAAAAATTATTATTTTCTTGCTACATTTATGTGCTTTTTTCAAAATTTAAATGATAAATGAACCAATTAGAAAAAAAAAACAGGAATAATAAAAGAAAAGCATGTCTGTTCAAATCTACTCAAATAATATTAAGTATTTAACTTAAATATAAAATGAAATACAGATTTCTTATTTTATTAAATCGTTCGGAAAAATAATAAAATACAGCCATACGCGTTTTCATTTTTTTTTTCAGTAAACTAAAAGAGATTATATGAATTTTTGTATATACTTATTCTTGCTGAACTCGAATACTAATTAAAAAATTGTTTTTCACAAGTATCAGTTTAAAAAAAATTGAGTCGAAGGCAGTAATAAAAAATCCGATTGAGACAATATTAGGAAAATCGAAGTCTCTCGTCATCCCGAAATTCGAGATAAGTAGAAAAATATTTTTTATAAACTTGGCTAGTCATTCCGAATTTTCTGAACGACTAGTCCATCCCCTTTTCCAACTATCCCAATTTTTCAGAACGACTAAACACAGTCTAAAAAGATTATATCTGCCGAATTCATTTTAAAATTCAAAGAAATTTTTGCAAAAGAGTGTATAAAAATCATTCTATCGAGCGAATTCCATGGGAAATGCTAAATAATAATTTTCCTTGAAATTCTGCTGTTGAATTATGTAAATTTCATATAATTTCCAAATTAATCATGGGCTTTTTTCTGAAAAAATTCCATGTTAAAATTTTTCCATATAGTCTATTTTCAGTGGTGGAGGGGGGGGGGGGTTGAAAATAATAATTACTATTCAGTACTTGAATTTTCATACAGATGAAATATTAATCAACTATATCAGCAAGTCTCCGGGGAAGAAGGTCAATAAAATAAGAAGAAACTTAATCTTTTAAATCATGAACTAAAGGTCAAAACTGAAGAAAGAAATTAATCAACTATTTGTCACAAAAATGCTCGCATGCAAAGTAATGACTCTCTACAAAAAAGTGTGGAAAAACATTTTAATCCAGTTAAAACAGTAATTAAATTTGACAAAAATTAAAATAACTATCTAATTAAGATGCGAATAAATAATGTACAAATAATATTTCAACAACTTTCTTCTCATACGTTGATTTGGTCATTATAAGCAACTCATAAGCTAACCACACCCTACTAGGTGCATCTCGTCCTTAGCGAAGTTCTTATTCCTGAAATTATGTAACAAAAAAAAACTTCATAACTAAAATACACAATTGGAGAAAAATATTTATTATATCGGTTTAGTTATTATATCTGTTCAAAATCAATAATTATATTGACAACAGAAGCAAACAGTTTCTAAAAATTTTTTTTTTCATTTGAAAAAATAATAACAATTATTGTAGGATAACCACATATATTATAACCTGCATATCGAAAAAATAAGCCGAACTTCTTCACAATTTTTTGGAAAACAGTACGTCAATAAATTTAGGACATAAACTTTGGAATCGTTCACGAAATTATTTTATTTTTGTATATTTTTGCAAAAACAGCAAGTTTTTGTTTGTTGGTTAGCTTACCCATTACAGCTTTAAAATATATTTATAACACCTCACATTTAGTTTCTTTGCACAAATTATTTACAACAACATAGTAATATTCTACTTTATTGTATCAGTACTTACCCCAGACTGATTCCCGTCGTTATTACTCATTTTGAAAAATATTTTAACCATCAACTTCCATTTTCACTTTTCAAAATATTTGAAAACATCAGGAGCGCAGGCGCTAAAGTATTCCCTAGTCCCTGCACGGCTTGAACTTGTGTAATGGCC
Organism: Andricus curvator; assembly: GCA_932195095.1. Lineage (NCBI taxonomy): Eukaryota > Metazoa > Arthropoda > Insecta > Hymenoptera > Cynipidae > Andricus > Andricus curvator. The sequence goes on along the minus strand of CAKNYM010045899.1, from coordinate 16,966 downwards.
ACCAGCGCTGTGATCGAATTTCTTCTCCTGTAGAATTCTCAGCTTGGCTGCCATTGGTTGTTAGAATTAATCCTTCCGTTGATTTATTTTGATTAAAATCAAGAGCCGCGAAAAGGGGTCTCAACACAATAACATGACATGATTTAGAGAAAAACTCAATATTTATTTAGGTTTAAATTATTATTATTCGTTAACTGTTCACAATAGTTCATAACTTTAACAATTTATTTAATAATATTTGAATCTACATTTTCAAAGAAAAGTCACAATTCTTGTTTTTATTAATAAGCATTAATAAAATTATAAATTAAATCAATTGAGTGTCAGTTCTCGATTTAAGACTACTACCAGCTGAGACGAAATTATTATTATTAAGTAAAACTCAAAATCTTTGCAAAGAAAATATTCTAAGTCCGAACTCAGATTAATTCGAAAGTTTTCTAAGTCCACAATCTTTAGCAAAGTGTCGCAGGTTTTTTATTTGAAGCTGGTAGAGTAATCGGCGGAGAACTGACTTTTTCCTCTCGGGGAAAAACAGACAGACCCTCGGCGAGAGCGAAAATCGTGGTGGGAGCTGCCCCACGCATTTTACTCTATCCAATTAAAATCCAGGATAGAAAAATCGTCATCACTTTTAGCCAATAGTAAAATAGGTTAAAGTATGAAATCTACGCCTCCGCGGTCTTGCGAGTCCGAACTTGTCTCCAACAAGTTCCAACACGCGACCCGCGAATCGTCCCAAAATCTCATACTTCATTAAAACCATGACATGTTTATGAGCACCAATCTCGCGCCTTCAAAGGTTCCCGCCACGACAGCGCGGCGCCGACACCCTTTGAACTCTAGCGGCTTTCACTCTTCGCTCTTTAGTGTCTAATTACAATCTAGACCACACGTTTCTTATTTCTAATACACTAAAGCCTCCTCTAGTTTGCCGACTAATAACTAATATGCATTTCTTATATTATAATTCTCGTTTACCATTATTGAGAGTAGGAAGATAATAATTACTTTTAAACATTAAATAATTCCTCAAGAATGATTAAATTCTGGTCGAAATTCCCCAAATTAATTGGGTTTTCATTGAAACCATTAAAATGATCAAACTTTCATTAACTTGTGTTCGTCCCCTTTAAAAGTTTCGTTCGCGCCAAGATTTGAAACGGCGGCCATGTGTACTTGGCGCCCTCAACGCCATCTATTAAAACTTAGTACGCAAATCAACCTATACCATTACAACTTGTCTCTTTCGGAACAATTTTCAGCAAATTCCCTGCAATCATCTGATTGGTCGAAAAACCTACTCCGCAAATCTGCTACTCTGCTAATATGTATCCATGAGACTGCGCCCTGATACTTTTCATAAAAATAAAAGAAGAGCATAGTTTTCATTAACAATAAGCGCAGCTTTAATTATTAGTAATAAAAAATTCATGAAAACATGTAATTTATTATTAGGAAAGTTGAATATAAAGATGAGTATTTTGAAAACAGTTTGAATTGTATTCATATTTTTCTATTTATTTTGCTAATGTAATTAATTAGTTTTATAAACAATTGTAATTGTTACAAATTTGAAAAATTTACTGATATTATTTAATTAATAATAGCAAAAATAATATTTAAACCTTAATAATTAGCCTTATAATATACTTTTTTATTAATTCATCTAGAAATGTCCTCTCTCTCTGAAAAATATATATTTTACATCTAATTTATTTATAATAAATTATATAGATATAAATTAATGTAAAAATTGCATCAAAATAGTTTAGAATTTAAGAAAAACTATTTATTGAATATATTATTAAAGACATTTATAATTATTGGAAGGAATAGTTTATTAAGAAGTGATTGACAAGATTAATAAGTAACAAAATATATTTATAATAATATATAAAAGCATTTGAATTTGAAGGTATACAATTTTTTCATATAAAAGCATTTGAATTTGAAGGTATACAATTTTTTTCATATAAAAGCATTTGAATTTGAAGGTATACAATTTTTTTAAGTAAACGAATTAAAAATATTTCATTTCATTTTCATTATAAATCGCTTAATAAATTAAACGTAAAAATATATATATATAATATACAGAGTGCACAGTCTTCCTTTTTTTCTTAGTTTCCCCTTTTTTCTTGAAATTCCCCTTTTTCCCCTATTCTCAAAAAACTTCCCCTTTTCCCCCTTTTCTCTTTAAATATACGGCATTTGAAAATACAATATTTGAATTACCCCCATAATATTACCTATTGGTTCAAAGATTATGACAATAATAAAAAAATTACGAAATTTAAAAATAAATTTTTTGCGCAGTAACAATTTTTTTGAAAATGTGGAAAAACATGTTTTTTTTATTGAGTCCTATGCACACATTTAAAAAAAGTTGAATATGTAGAACCTGAAATTTATTCAGCTAGAACCAAAGAAACATGTTATTATTTTGTATTCATGGGAAACATTTTTTTTCGTGCTGTATATATAACGTTCAAAAATAACAAAAAAAAATGAAATCCCCAAAATCCTAAATCACGACAGAAGTTTTTTTTCGAAAAAGCAAAATGATAAAATGTTTCTTTGGTTCCAGCTGAATAAATTTCAGGTTCGACATATTCAACTTTTTTTTAAATGTGTGCATAGGACTCAATAAAAAAAATGTTTTTACACATTTTCAAAACAATTGTTACTGCGCAAAAAATTTATTTTTAAATTCCGTAATTTTTTTATTATTATTCACTAGTAAAAGCTGTAAATATAAAAAATTCGTCATAATTTTTGAACCAATAGGAAATATTTTGAATTTAAAATCGTTAAATTTTACATTGCAGTTGATGAATTTGGAATATTCCATTTTTTAATTATATATATATATTTTTTTTAATGTTATGGGGGTAATTCAAATATTGTATTTTTATATGTCGTATATTCAAAGAGAAAGGGGGAAAAAGGGGAAGTTTTTTGAGAATAGGGGAAAAAGGGGAAACTAAGAAAAAAAGGAAGACTGTGCGCTCTGTATATTATATATATTTTTACGTTTAATTTATTAAGCGATTTATAATGACAATGAAATGAAATATTTTTTATTCGTTTACTTAAAAAAATTGTATGCCTTCAAATTCAAATGCTTTTATATGAAAAAAATTGTATACCTACAAATTCAAATGCTTTTATATATTAATATAAATATATTTTTTCACTCATTATTCTTGTCAATTGTATGTATGTATGTATACCAATAAGCCATTTCCCATTCAGGGTAGGCGTGACACTACCCGATTCGGGTAGTGTTTCTAGGTGGATCAGCGGCGTAGCCAGGAATTTTTTTCGGGGGGGGCTGACCTTAGGGAAGTAGGGCAAATAAGGGTATCCGAAAAATAAAATTGCTTAATATTGAAGTTAACAAAGATAATTGTTTAAACAATTTATTATTGTTTTTAATACTATTCTCTTTGAAGAATGTTAGAAAGTTGCATTTTTTTCTGAAATTTTTCACTTTTTGTCTATTTTTCACTTAGAGTGTGGTAATAATTGATGAAATTCAACAAAAATAATTGTTAAAAAAAATTATTATTAGTTACAACTATCTTCTATAGTAATGCTATGTAATTGCGGTTTTTTCAGAAATTTTTCACGTTTTGTCAACTTTCCACTTAGAGCGAGGTAATAATCATAGCAATTCAACAAACATATTTGTTTAAAGAAATTATTATTGTTTATAACTATCTTCTTCTATATTAATGCTAGATATCTGCGGGTTTTTTTCTAAAAAATTTCACTTTTTGTCAATTTTTCACTCAGAGTGAGGTATGAATTAATGAAATTTAACAAACATAATTGTTTAATTAAATTATTATTGTTTATAACTATATTCTCCTATAATAATGCTAGATAGTTGTGGTTTTTTCTAAAAAATTTAACTTCTTGTCCACTTTATACTTAGGAGACAATAATAATTGCAAGTTAATAATCATAATTGTTTAAACACTTATCATGGTTTATAACTATCGTCTCATAATTTTTCAGCTTTTCTTTACCTTTTTAGTTAGGAACAAATGTGGGCGTCCGCATGAAAATGATCCTTATGGCCGATATGGAGTTACATACAGAATCATATAACCGGATACACTGAGAAAAATGGATTATACCCGGTCATAAAAAATATGTTACCGGATATAATCTTGGACTATTAAATATGGGACAGCGATCCACATTATTAGAACTACAATCTATAGATATTAAGAAATAGATGTTACAGGATAATATCTTGGATTATCAAACTTTATAATCCGAGATAATAAAATCTATAATCCAAGATTTTAAAATCTAATATCCATATTAGAATCCTGGTCCATTAGATAACCTCAAATATATATATAATAATTTTTGCAAACGTATTTATAAACTTATACAAATTTTTGATAGACGAGCTCGGAAGTAGAACTGGAAACAAATTTCAATTTTTTAAACACACAATAAGCAGGAAAGTGGCTATCATGAGACTACAAAAACGAAAGTAAAGGAGGCTAAGTTTCTGCACTTGTACAAGTGCAATGATGTGTAATGAAAAGAAATATAAACTTACCCATTTTCTAAATGTAAATCAGGTGTGATCTAGAACTAATGATCATTTTATAACTTAATTATTACTTGTTTTAATGCGAACGGTTGCATATGACACGCGCCACGATGCGACGTACCATCTGAGACTACACAAACGCCTGGATATTTTAAAATCTGAGATGTTACAATTTAATGCCTGAAGATTATAAGAATTTAACATCTAGAGATTATATTTGGTAACATCTTCATATATTAGAAAAATATTATAGTTTATACGCGCTAATATACTTTTCTATACGGTGTATTATTCTTCAATTCTATTATCCAGTTCGTATAATCCATTTTTCTCAGTGTAAGCTCCCGGCATTTTAAGCCCAAGACGAACCCTTTAGGTTTAAAAACGTGTCGCCGGGGCATTTTTGAAATTGTAACATTGAAAAACCGCTTTTCGAGAAAAACGCATTTAATGTTGGCGAGAACCATAAGCGCACATGTTACAATTTTTCTTTGAAAATGAAATATACCCATTTCCGCTTGCTTTCAGGACATACATATAGTGTAAAAAATGCAGTATAGGTATTAGTATTATTCGCCACTTAAATAAAAAAATAATAATCTTGACCCTGACTTAGAAAATTTGTCATGCGGACGCCCACAAATAATAAATAATAATATTAATTTAAACAAAAAGGCTCTCAAGGAAAATTTATATTTAATATGATATATGTGTAGAAAATTTGAAGAATGTTTTAAATATCTATTTTATTTCAGACAAATATAATAACAAAAAAGAAAGAGATTGTTTAAGAAATGATTCTCTCTATATTGTTTATTTATTATATGTTCATAACTAAAAAGAAAAAAGTAAAGTTAAAATTTTTTTAAATAAACCGCAACTTTCTAATTATCTAAGAGAAGACAGTTATAATCAATAATAAACTGTTAAAACAATTATGTTTATTAACTTGCATTAGTTATTATCTCATAAAGTAAAAAGTTGACAAAAATTAATTATTAAGTCACTCGAAGCGAAAAGTGAATAAAAATTGGAATATTTCAGAAAAGACCGCAAATTTCTGGCATTATTGAAAGAAAATATTATTTAAAATAATAATAAATTGTTTAAAATAATAATAAATTGTTTAAACAATTATGTTTGTTAACTTGAATTAATTATTATCTGACTCCAATTGAAAATTCGATCAGAAGTGAAAAATTTCAGAAAAAACTGTAACTTCCTATCATTATTCTGAGATAATATAATTATAAATAATAATGAATTATTTCAGAAATTTCTGGTGAATTTAATTGATCATTGTCTTGCTCTAATTGAAAAGATTAAAATAAGTTGAAAATTCCGAAAAACCGCGAATTTTCAAATCTATTCTAAGAGAAAATTGCTAAAAACAATAATAAATTGTTTAAACAATTCATTTAAACTTATATTTATTAGTATGAAGTAGGATTTTATGTATTATAAACAATTTGTATTTCAAAAAACCGCAAAAAAATTATATTTAGCGCCAGAAACTCGCGAAACACAATTTTTCACTTATGGGGTTTTTGGGACCCTATAAAACAGACTTATGGTGGTGATATTTAAAAATTGAGTTTTTATTCGTATTCTATTGCTAACTGTGAAAAGAAATGTTGAGTTTCAACTCGATACACCTAATATTGACGATTCTGAATAAAACTTACAAAAACGTCTTTTTTCTTATGGGAAATATGTGTTAAACTTCATAGGGCTTGCGGAACCTCTAAATATAATTTTAAAAATACGAATTTTTTGGGGGGGAGGATTCGAAAAAGTTTGGGGGCGATATGTATGCAAATTCCAGAAAAAATATTTCCAAGGCATTCTGATGAGCACTTTAGTTTACAATGAGGGGCCTTCCTAATTTATGATCCGCTTACGAATTTCTACCTTTCAGGTAGTTGTTCTGGATTAGGACAAAGCTTGTACTTATATTTGAATTTTGGGTGTGCTAAAATCTTGTCTTATGGCGCTGGCCTTTGAGTTAACTTAATTTTAAACGTGAAAATCTACAGTTTACTGCCTTAATTTTCCCAGGTAACATGAAGAATAGACGCACCAGTTTATAATAGTGTCTATACTGTATAATAATCCCTCTTTCTCATTAGCATTTATGGCAAATAACAGAGCTGTCAGAACATAGACACAAGCTGTTGTAAATAGAATGAAGTTTTCCAGTGTATAATAGACGTGATTACGAAATTTCTGGGGGGGGGGGCTTGAGCCCCCTCAGCCCCCCCCCTGGCTACGCCACTGAGGTGGATAGTTTTCTTGTAGTTTTCTTGTTTTCTTGTAATTTAAATTATTCCTTCCAATAATTATAAGTGTAAATAAATTATAAATTATTTATAAACTATTATAAACTATTTTGATACAATTTTTACATTAATTTATATCTATATAATTTATTATAAATAAATTAGATGTAAAATATATATTTTTCAGATAGAGAGGAAATTTCTAGATGAATTATTAAAAAAGTATATTATAAGGCTAATTATTAAGTTTTAAATATTATTTGTACTATTATTGATTAAATAATATCAGTAAATGTTTGAAATTTGTAACAATTACAATTGTTTATAAAATAATTAATTACATTAGCAAAATAAATAGAAAAATATGAATACAATTCAAACTGTTTTCAGAATACTCATCTTTATATTCAATTTTCCTAATAATAAATTACATTTTTTCATGCATTTTTTATTATTAATAATTAAAGCTGCGCTTATTGTTAATGAAAACTATGCTCTTCTTTTATTTTTATAAAAAGTATCAAGTTTTAAATGAATTTTAGTATTTTTGCTATACATATAACAATGCAAAAACAGCACTACTTGATCGGAGCGCTATCTATTGAATTTATTTGAACTACGATACCCCTCCGGATGCTAAGAGAACAACTACCACATACACATACACGGGCGATGCATAGGGCTGCTTTGGCTACCAGCAGAAGTTTTTCGAGCTGTCAAGTAAAATTAATGTGTAAGAGGTGTTATTATTATACCATTAAGCCATTTCCCTTTCGGGGTAGGCGTGACTTGCTCGGAAACTATAATAATTAATACTTTTGGTTAAGTGAATACATAATTAGGTCAAATGTGTTTTATACCCAGATGAAAATTCCTGTACAGGAACCTCGGAGGATCTTGCACATGTTCCTGTACATGAAACTGCACACGAACCTGTACAGGTAATCTTGACGGTTCCTGTGCAGGAATTTGGCGAAGGAAACGGTACATGATCCTGGAAAGGAACCTGTATACAAGCTAACCTTTGAATGGTCCTGTACAGCTTCCTTCACTAAGTCAATTGAGGTGTGGGTTCATGTACAGGAACATGTTCATGATCCTATACATGAACCTGCATAGGAACTAATCCGCGAGGGTTCGCTGGTGGCTTGGCTCTCTCGATAGTGAGTTGGTTCTTAAAGGGAATAAAAGGAAGGCAAGTTCATAGCTGTAAGCGACATCAGTTTTCGCAATGGCTTTCTGTAAAGGACCCTATACGTGTTTCTGTACAGGATCCTTCCAAAGGTTCCTTTGACGGCTTTCTGTAAAGGATCCTATACACGTTTCTGTACAGGCACCTGTACATGACCATTCAAAGGTTCCTTTGTCGGTGCAGGTTCCTTTGCAGGATCATGTATAGTTTCCTTCGCCAAATTCCTGCACAGGAACCGTCAAGATTACCTGTACAGGTTCGTGTGCAGCTTCGTGTACAGGAACATGTACAGGATCCTTCGAGGTTCCTGTACAGGAATTTTCAGCTGGGTAAGATTGCGGTAATCAAAGAAGTTCGTTATGAAAGTGGTGTGGTAGCAATTATTCAAGTAGATTCCATAGAGATATCTACTGTTTTTGTTTTATTAACTGCAACGTCAGTTTGAACGACAGATATTGATTATGTAAAACGATCAACACGTAAAAGTTAAATAAACTTTTCATTTATATAAAATAAATGTGTTATTTACTTCAGAATATAAAGAAATTCCGTTACTACAGTATCAGAAGTGGGATTTGAGCTCGAGAATTGGTCATCAGCAATTATAATTGTTTTGAAAATGAAAACTTCAAATTTTTCTGTCATCTTTTTGTGATCGAAGAAAGCTGTGTGCTGAATAAATGGAAAAAAATGGTTTGAGTGTATTTGGAGCTTTTTACAAGACGTATTTTTTGAAACAGAAATAAATTGCTGTGTACTTTAACGTAATTCCTGTCATCAAAATAGAGAGGACTTTTGTGCACTTTGACGTTCTTGCTGTGACAATTCAGAGGATTGCTGTGTGCAATAAGTTTGGATTCACTATCTTTAAAAATTTGAGGTTTGTAACTGTCATCTTCTTAGAAAAGAGCAACGAGAATTTCTGTCACGTAATTTTTTTGAGGAATATATGGTATTTTCTACCGGCGTTAAATTTTAATTTTAATTTAAAGAAAATGCCGAAGACTCCCAGTGATTTTTCGGTTTTGAAGTTGAACAAAATTTTGAAAAGAAAAGGTCTGCCGAATGTGGGAAATAAGGCTGATTTAATTAATCGATTACAGGAAGTTGATCCCTCAGGTTCTTGGATGGAAATGGAGGAGATAAATTCGCATACGGAAGAAGCAGCTTCTTTATTGGATGCAACAAGTATGACTATTCCAGATCAGAGTCCTTTACTTACAGATTCTATTTTTCCGTCACTACCGCTGAATTCATCAACGAATTTTACATTGATGCAACGCGAAATGGAACTTATGAGAAGGGAGAGAGATTTGCTCGCACGAGAAGTACAGCTACTAAAACGTCAAAACCAGGTTCAAGGAAGTTCAACAACAGGTTCAGCAAATTCATTAAAAGTTCTCGTTCCAACGTAAACATTAGAGCTATTAGTGATTTATTAAGCGAATTTAATGGATCTGATGGCAACTTCTGTCAGTGGGAAAAACAACTACTACTCCTTAGTGCAACTTATGAACTGAACGATAATTTTACAAAAAATTTGCTCAGTTCGAAGTTGAGAGGCAATGCTTTAGCATGGTTTCATTCTAAATCAGAACATATTGAAATGAGTATGAAAGACTTGCTTAAAGATATGAAGAAGACGTTTGACCATCCATCTAACAGGTTAGAACGACGAAGGCTCTTTGAAGAAAGAAAGTGGAAATTCAGCGTGTCATTTTGCGAGTACTATCACAAAAAATTAATCCTAGCTAATCAAGTTCCAGTGGGTGATGACGAGGTGGTGGATTATATAATTGATGGAATTCCAGATTTGCAGTTAAGAAATCAAGCCCGCATGATGTGTTTCAAAACATCATCTGAATTATTAGAAGCATTTAATAAAATCAGTCTTCAACTCGAACTGCCAAAGGTTCAATCAAGAAATTATGTAAAATCAGCGGATATCAAAGTTACATCTAAACCTCAATTTAGATGTTACAACTGTCGAAGTCTAGGACCCATTGCAAATGAATGTCTGCAGCCAAAAAACACAACTTGTTATAGTTGCAATGAGCCGGGTCACATCGCCAAGAATTGTCTCAAGAAGAAAAACATTGTCAATTTTGTCTCTGAAAGTACTCCAATGAATAGGCCCCTTTTCAAGAAAGTCGACCTGGATATTGACGAAGGAAACCGTATTGAATTAGACTGTGCGCTAGATTCTGGTAGTCTGGTGAGTTTTGTTAACACGAAATTCATAGAGGATCAGTATGTTAAACAGGTCACTTTTTCAGATACAGATTATGCAGGAATTAATGGTTCTAATTTAATTGTTTTAGGAAAACTGAGAGTTCGTATTACACTTGATGATGAGATGCGAGATAATATTACATTGCTTATAGTTCCTGATAGTACGATGCGATCTTCACTAATTTTAGGCCGAGATACTTTATGTAAATTTGGACTAGGTCTTGCAAAAATAGAAAATATTGAAAGGATAGGAAGTGTCGGAAAAGAAACTAAAGAATTAATGAATAATGAAATTTATTTAATAGATGAAAAACAATTGAAAGATTTAAGCATTAATTCTGAGGTACCTTTTCAAACACAATTAAAACTTTTGGAACAATTTGAAATAGGATACTCAGAACCTGAACGACCCACTGATCCTGAAACTGAAGTTGAGCTGATATTAATTTTGAATAGTAGTAAACCTTTTTACTGTGCGCCTAGACGACTCTCTTTTGACGAGAAAATCAAATTAACGAAAATTATAGATGATTTGATGAAAAGGGGAATAATTCGTTCGAGTAAATCAGAATTCGCATCCCCAGTTGTGCTAACTAGAAAAAAAGAATGGCGATATAAAATTATGTATAGACTATAGAACTTTAAACAAAGCTATATTACGCGATAATTATCATTTACCATTAATTGAAGATCAGCTTGATGTTTTAGAAGGGAAAAAGTATTTTACGTCACTTGACTTGAAGGATGGTTTTCACCACATAAACGTCGCTCCAGATTCGATGAAATTAACATCTTTTGTCACACCTTTTCGCCAACATGAATATTTGAAAATGCCTTTTGGACTGCAAACTGGTCCTTCTACGTTCCAGCGTTTTATAAATGAGACATTTTCAGATCTGATTAAATCAGAACATTTAGTTGTATAGGACGATTTTATGGTGGCAAGTAAGACGATTGTCGAAAAATTTGAAATCTTAGAAAAAGTTTGCGAAATTTTTGTGAAAAATAAAATTGAACTGAAGCTTGAGAAATGTTCTTTTTTATACACGAGAATAGAATATCTTGGTTATGAAATCTCTGAAGAAGGAATACGTCGTTCGAAAAAGGGTCTTGAAGCCATTGAAAGATTTCCGGTTCCGCGAACGGTGTTACAATTACAACGCTTTCTGGGAATTTGTCAATATTTTCGCAAATTTATTGAAGGATTTGCTGTATTAGCTAAACCATTGTACGCTCTTCTGAGGAAAGATGCAAAATTTTTAATGGGTGAATTACAAACTGATTCTTTTAAAATATTAAAGGAAAAATTAATGGAAAAGCCTTTGTGATCAATCTACAGTCCTCAAGATAAAACTGAGTTACATTGCGATGCCAGTTCAATAGGGTTTGGAGCAGCATTATTACAACAAAAACAAGATTTGAAATTTCATCCGGTATTTTTTTCTCAAAAAGAACTACAGAAGTAGATAGTATACATCATAGCTTTGAATTGGAAATGCTAGCAATAATTTATGCTTTGCGACGTTTTCGCATCTATCTTCAAGGGATCTCTTTCAAAATTATAACAGATTGCAATTCCCTTAAACAAGCACTGGATAAGAAAGATATAAATCCGCGAATTTCCAGATGGGTTGTACAATTAGAAACATATGGTTATGAATATCAGATGGAACATCGACCAGGTACACGTATGCAACATGTCGATGCTCTAAGTCGTTCATTTGATGTTTTGGTGGTTGAAGACAACCCTTTTGAATGGAATCTTTCAGTGTGCCAAAATCAGGATAAAAAAATAGTTGGAATACGTGATATGTTAGGTCAAAGTCAAGATAAAATGTATGAAATATTGGAAGCTAAAAATATGCGTCCATGGTTTGGAACCAGAAAGGTCTGATGATATGGTTATTTAATTTTTTCATTTTCGATCTTATCATTTTAATAATGTCCGGGACGGACTATAGTCAGGATTGGCCGAACTGTGGTAGCAATTATTCAAGTAGATTCCATAGAGATATCTACTGTTTTTGTTTTATCAACTGCAAACAGCTGCAACGACTTTCATGCAATTTAATAAATTTATGAATTAATTTGAGATTTTATACCCTAATAGTCTTTCTTATGTTTTCCATTTTCGACACTGATCCATTAGGAAGATATACAATTAAAAATACTTCATTTTTAACGGTTTTTGAATTTACAATTCTTACTTTTTTCAAATTTACAATTGAAAGTTCATAAATCTCGTATTCATTGTTGTTGAATACCTGATTGGTTCTGCGTGAATATAACTTTAAGTGTCTATTTTCAGTTTCTCCCTTTGAATTTTCTGCAATTTTATAAACCACAATTTTTAGATAAGGAATTTTAGTTCTAACAATTTATTTCTAAAAGAGTAAATTTGAATTGTACATTATTTTTTAATAATAAAAATACGAATTTTTTTCTAAACTTTTTAACCAAATGTTTAAAAAATCACAAAAGGATTCTATCCATAACCCCTCGATAAAATTTACTTCTGAAAGTTTTTAAACATTTTTGATAGAAGAGAACATTTTAATTGTAAATGTTTTCTAATATTGGGAAATAATTTTGCTCTTAACTTTTTTCTACCACACTATAATTTTCAAACTTTATCACACTTTCAAAGAGATGTGAAGAATCAAATTACGGACAAAAACTTACAATATCTTATTTATTATTTGAGCTTTGATTTTAAGGTAATTTTGTTAAGTTTTGAAGAATTGTAAAAAATATTAAGAAAACTTTAAATTATTTCAAAAGATATTTCGAGGTTTTAAAAGTGTTGAAAAGATTGTAATATAATTCAAAATTTGAAAATATTTCAAAAAATGTTAAACAAAATAAAGATTTTGGAAGATTTTGAAGCTTTTTAAGGAATTTAAAAAGCTTTAAGATGATACAATTTTTTTGTTACGGTTCCAGCGAAAAATTAAATTTATTTTTTATTTTAAAAAATAATTTAAAGAAAATATTGAAAAATATTTTTAAACATTTCAAATGATTTCCTACAATTTCGGAAAAGAATATAGAAGATTGTAAAGCAAAATTTTGTTGCTTTGCAATGTGACAAAATTTTAGAAAAAATTCGCATAAGTTTAAGAGATATTTAGAAGTTTTGTAAAGATACAAAGATAATTTTAAACTTAAAAATATTTCAACAAATTTAAAACAAAATGTAGATTTTTGAAGATTTAAAACAAAAACATAGGAGGATTTTAAAGAATTTTTAAAGGTTTTAAAGAAAAAGGTTAATGGGAAAATTTTTTATGATTTTTTTACTTTACAAAATTTAATTTAAGAGAATGTTTAATAATATTTTTGAAACATTCCAAAATATTTCCAAAATTGTCAAAAAAGAATCTGGAAGAGTTTAAGGCAATTTTTTTTATTTTGAAGAACTTTTTGAAATATTAAAGAAAAATTCGAATAATTTTAAAAAATATTTAGAAGTTTTTAAAAAATGTCAAAAATATTTAAAAAATGAAAAGATTTGTAAAAAAACTGAAAAGAAAAAGAGAAGATTTGGAAATAAAATTTGGAAGTTTTTTAAAGATTTTGGAAAGGTTTAGAAATTGAAAAATTATTTTTAATAGAATATTTAATAATATTTTAAAAGATTAGATAAGATTTCCGAAATTGTTAAAAACGAATCGCGAAGATTTTAAGACAATATAAGGGAAAAATCGAGTCAGTTTAAAGGATATTTTAAATATTAAAATATATTTAATATATTAAATATTAATATATCAAAACATATTAAATATTTTAAAAACTCCTAAATATCTTTTAAACTGTTACAAGATTTTCCTAAAATTTGTAAACTCTTGTAATAAAATAAACAAGTTTTCATTAAAATTCTCTAGATTCTTTTTTGACATATCTGAAATCTTCCAAAATCTTTTCGAATCTCGAGAAACTTAGAAAAATTACATTCATATAGCCTGAATGCAAATAAACAAAGAATCTTTAAAAATAGTTATTCAAAATTTGTATTCTGTATTAAAAATTATTTTTCCTTTCAAATTATAATTTGCGTCATATTTTTGTGGGTGATTAATGTTTTTTTTATTAAAACTGCAACTGTTTGGTTTAAAAAACATTACGTGCGTCCTAAACTACGACCCAAGACAGATATATGTGTAAACATCTTCGGTCAACGTTAACTGAAATTGAAATCTTTCAAATTTTCACTTTATGAAGAATAATAAAAATTGAAATTTCATTATGGAAAATTCATTATTATGACACTCATCATTATTATTACACATCTAAGTACTCAAAAATTATAAGATAAATATTGAAAATTGTTTCTTTTTTTCAAATTAGACACAGCATATTTTCCTCCTGTTAGACTTTAAATACTTGGCGGGAATTCTCAAAACAGAATGAAAAAGAAACCGAAAAAATGCAAAATAGCAGTTTTCTAATGAATTTATACTGCAAACGGTATTTCTTGTGATTTTTTAACATGAATTATTTTTGATCGAAAAATGACGAGTTTCCAAATATTTTTTAAATATTTTACAATTGTTTAAACAATTACTATTCGTATAAGAAATATATTTTTCTCTGTAAGACGTGGAAAATTATTATTTTCGAGATATAAATTCCAGAGAACAATAACTTGTTACAATTTGAGGGAGAAAGATTGTTTAAACAAACGGAAATTGTTTAAATAATTGTTTGAATAATTAAAAATTATTTACAAAATACTTGGAAACTCGTCCCTTATCAATTAAAAATATTTCTTGTTAAAAAAATCCAAAGAATACCGTTTTTAGTATGAATTTAATAGAAAACTGCTATTTTGCAGTTTTTGGGTCACTTTCCAATCACAATAACCATGGCTTGAAAGGGGAGTGGGGAGTCAAAATTAAAACTTGCTGGGTGGAAATTATTCTTTGAACATCTTATCGCATGTTCAAAGAATAATTTTAATACTTTTTTAATACTTTAATTCACAAAAAGTTTATAACAAGTAGCCCTTTTTTCCATTTTTTTGAAAATCAAGCTTTTCCCATTTAAACCCCCATTTTAATTTCAAAGGCTCGGGGGCACGGGTTATCTTTAATAAAAAAAGAAAACAAGAAAAGTGTTAAGTTGATAAACTGTAAATATAAATTAAGTATTTAATTTAAAAATTGAACTATAGTTCGACTCTTAACAATAGAATAATAATAAAATTGATTTTATATGACGATTCTGAATCTGTTCATAATTAAATAATTTATAGATCTTTACGTTAAAAATTGAACTATTTCAATTCGAAAGCCTTAGTAATTAATGAAATTTATGCATCCGATTGAAACTTCAAAACCTTTTTTCAATTTTCAAAAACATTATTTTTAATTAATATATTCATAATTAAATGTTTTTATTCAAATTCAAATTCTATTCAAATATTATTGCATTCTAAAATACTCCATTTTTTTAGCATACAGTTTGAAAATTTTTAATTAAAAAATGTTTGTTTCAATATTTAACAATATTTGACTGTTTATTTAAAATAAGAAATTATAAATCAAATATTCAAAAATAAGCTAAATAAAATTGAATTATTTGAAATAAAATAAACCTTGAATCGTTCAAATTTCAGGGTGCTGAATGTAAACTTTAAAAGTTGCATTGTTACATTTTTTTTAATTTTTAATTTTTAAATGACATTTTTCAATTTAGATTTTTCAAGAAACAACTTATAATCACTAAATTGTACTGTTTTCAAGTTAAAATTGTTTGAAAATGATATAATTTTGAACACTTACAAATTTCTTGATTGATTGTTCAAACTATTTTAGATCTTAAAACGCAGTCTCTTCCAGGTCGGCTTAGTCAAGCTTTGTTTATAAAATACCGATGCGGACCGATATGAGTTCTCTGAAAGAACACATTGTGTCGCACTTATATTACGCATCTACATTTAGAATTAGACTAACTATATTTCATGAAGAAGAATCAAAAAAATTGAAATTTCATTATGAAAAATTCATTATTATGACACTTATCATTATTATTACACATGTAAGTACTAAAAAATTATAAGAAAATATTTAAAATTGTTTATTTTTTTCAAATTAGACACAGCATATTTTCCTCCAGTTTTTGAATGATTTACAATTTTTTAAACAATTATTATTCGTTTAAAAAATATATTTTTCTCTGTAAGTTGTGGAAAATTATTATTTTTGAGATATAAATTCCAGAGAATAATAACTTGTTACAATTTGAGGGAGAAAGATTGTTTAAACAAATGGAAATTGTTTCAATAATGACCAATTATGTAAAAAACAGAACATTCTTATCATTCATAAAATCTATCACTTATATCCCGAAAACAATAATTTTCCACGATTTTAAGAAAAATATAATTCTTAAACAAATAATAATTATTAGAATAATTACAATTTTTTTACAAAATACATGGAAACTTGTCCCTAATCAATTAAAAATAATTCTTGTCAAAAAACCCAAAGAATACCGTTTTTAGTATGAATTCAATAGAAAAATGCTATTTTGCAGTTTTTGGGTCACTTTACAAGCACAATAATAATGGTTGGAAAGGGGGGTGGGGAGTCAAAATTAAAACTTGGAGCGAGAGAGGGGGGGAGAGCAGAGCGAGAGAAAAAATTACTTTGATTCTTCCTTTTTTAGATTTCAAAATCTTCT